>JAVSCE010007323.1:0-204595 GCA_032199065.1 Smutsia gigantea | reverse complement strand
TTTATTCACCTAGAGCAGTGGTTCTCAACAGAGGTGGATCTTGCTACTGCAGGATGTGGGGAGGATGGGAGGTGCAGGCTACCATGGCTTGGTTCCACTAGATTAGCCAACAAGGCCGCCCCACTCAGATCACTCTTTGATTTGGATCTAACGATTTGGCCTTGCTTATACATTTGCCTACAGAGGAGATTGTTTTGTTCATAAGCATCAACATTAAATCCACTTGCTGACAGTATTTCCATTGTAAACCAATAAATTATCATTCCAGTTTTCTTCCAGCTGCAGGTGAGTGTGCATCCAAGGATCCAACAGTTCAGGTTTCGGCATCTGTAACTTCAGAATGCTGGTGAGTTTAGTAAGGTAGAGCCTGAAGAGGCTTGGTCCAAGTGGTACCTACTTCACAGAAACACTCTTTGTATTCATGATTAATGGCTTCAGGACTGACCTTTAGATCAGGGACACTCTTCCGCATTCACTTCCCTTTCCTTAAATCCCCTTTTGGCAGAGACTGCTAGTTGCCTACCCAATATCCATTTCCCCTTCCTCCTTTTTAGCATAATCCTGATTATGCTTAAAAACACCTCCCCAGACTCCCTCAGACATGTGACCTAGTTCTGGTCAACTAGGTATAAGCAAATATGCACTTGATGGAACTTCCAGGAAAGCTCTTACTTTTCTGATAAAAGACCAAATCAGCAGCTATGCACTTTTGCCCTCTGCCCTTCTGGCTGCTTCAGACTGGATTTGGAGCTCTTTTCTTTCAAACATGAGGATGAAAATCACAGGTTAAGGATAGCAAAGCAGGAAGCTAGAAGGGCACTCAGGTCCTTGGTGGCTTCCCTGAGCAGCTGACCAGCCCAGATTGTGGGGTTCACTCTCCTATCATACCAGAGAAAGAAAACTCTATTTAGTTATGCTTCTAGAGTTGAGTTTCTATTACATGAAGCCAAATGCAGTTTTAACTGATACCCATCCTTCATCTGAAGGCTTCGACAGGTCCTCCACATCATTCTGTTTAAATGCATGCACTGAGAACCCTGCTGTCATGCACCCTAGGTTATGTGGGATTAAATAGGTGGTAAGGGACATAGGCAATCTATACATACGGCATGGAAGCTGACAAATGAACAGCAGTGTAACAGCATTGAACGTAGTAGAAGGGCAAAAAATAGATCTCTTTGAACCTAGGAAGAATATTATTATTGACTTCAGGACTTACATCTCTTAAATATAACTAGGTCACAAATAAGAAAACAGAGATGCAGGGAAGCTACTAAAAATACTCAGATAAAATTCCAGGAAATGGCTCTGTTGAAACATGGGACAGCTGCCAAAGGTGGGGAGAAAAGGAAGTTAAAATCTTTCAAAACAATTTTATGGATTTAAACTCTGCGAAAACATTGGGAGAGTACAAGAAATTGTATGGAATTATTCTGATAATTTAAACTCTTCTTCTGTTATATGCATTTTATAACTGAATAGCTAATAAAAAGTCTGCATTATAACTAATAGATTACATGAATTGAAAGAAGCTGGTCCACTTAAAGCAGCCAAAGTAAAGAAATGTATGTTAAATCCACATCTATGCAATGACGTTATAGGAATGTGGAGATGCTGAATTCCATTTAGTAAAAGGAAATGTCTTCTTATGCTAATAATTTGAGAATTTTACCTAAGTAGAAGGAGGCTTCAGAATTAGTATTAAGCTTAGAGTTCTAAAAGCATCAACTTAAATTGATTATAACACTAGACAATTTCCTCCTGACTAAATAAGATTTCCAGAAGAAATTCTACTGGGAATTTTTTTTATATCCCTTAGGATAAACAAGGAAAAACCAAAGACATATATCTAATTAACCACATATGTCCCTTGGGTTTCCAAAAACAAGATCTAACATAATTTGACTCTTTATCCTTAGCAATGAGAAGTCAAGTATAAAACCGTTTGCAAGCGCCATGTGATGTATCATAGAGAGGAACAAAAAATAATCATAGATATTTCTATCACTTTTTTAATAGACAAAAGTCTATGTTCCTGTTACCAGATCCAGACAAATCAGGCTTTGTTTTTCTTCTCTGCTTGATGCTTGAAATCCCTTGGAGATTAATTTTGGGGGACAAAGGTTTTACATATTCAGAAGTTCTCTATTAAAATAAAAATTGTTTCAAAGGGCAAATATATTAAGCCACATTCAAGGACAATCACAAATCACTCCAGTGAGAACAGGTTTATAAAAATACTCCCAGTGAATGGGGTTCAAATGCATTTTGGTTGGAAAGTGGAAGGAAGTATCTAGAATAGGAACCTATACCTGGTAGCTATGCCAATATGAGGGCCTTGCAGAAGTAGAATGGGGTGAGGAGGACAGTAGAAGGCCAGTGAATGCTAGACAGTAGGATACTGACAGACACTAAGTCAGAATTATTGCCAAGAACTGGCAAAACTTTTGGAAACAAGTGTTATCTATTCAGTAAGATTTTTATTAAAAATCCAACTTTAAGTATGAGATTGAAAATAAAATCCTAAGATACTATAAATTCATCACTATAGTAGAAAATTAAGAACAGCAAATAACAAAAGTGCAAAAAGCAGGAAAGATTCAGATCCATCTATTAAGATTACAGTATACCTATCCATCAGTCATTATGCTAAATGTATGTGTGTGTGTTTAATACTTGATCATTTACAAAACATCTTCAAGGATTTTGTTTTGATACACTACCATGTAAGGCAGATAAAACAGAAGTTATCCCATTTTAAAACTGAGAAAACTGAGTTTTCAAGCCAAAAGCTAGCAAAGGTTGTCACACAGGTTTTTGGACTCCTTCACCAAGAGCCCTTACCTCTACCTGAGACAAGTTTCCCTGAGAAGCCCTCAAATAAATACAGGTAAATAAACTTGAATCCACGGATTTCATATTATCCTCTTACACTGAATTGTATGCAAATTGAAAAGCTTTATTTTGTACAATTATATCCTTTAATTTTTACTAAATATGATTTGTGATTTATCATTACAATTATCAACTCTATTACAGTGTGATTTTTAGGGGTTTTTTTTTTCATCTATTTTACCTGTTGTGGATAAAATGAGAGTTCCTATGGCCAGGATTCTCACCTGGCCCTGATTGACTAGCTCACTGCACACCTGTGGGCAATACATGGTTGTCAACTCTATATAAAGAGCTCCGCCCAGTGCTCTGGGTGTGACACGGTGGCACTGCTGCAAGGCTGCAGGAGAGCAGAGCAGAGGTTGGAGTGGTGGCAGCACAGACAGAGGCCCAGAGGACGACTGTGCAGACAGAGGGGTCCAGAGGAGAGAGACTGGCTTGCTGCATGCAGACTTGCTCTGAGTGAGTGGGATTTTAGTGACTGACCTGCCACCTGGAAATAAAGTTGGGTATAACCCTTTCACCCCAAGAACGTTTTACTGTCAATTTCTTTGGTCACACTGAATCCATAGTGAACTTGCCCGGGGCTGAAACCCATTGGCAAGACACCTGTAATGATCAAGAATGGCAAAATCCTGGCCTCTGTGGAGTCCTGCTGGGAGGGAGTGAGGAACAAGCCTGGGATGGCCTAGAAAAGAAGCTGGGGAAGTTAAGTTGGGTTTCCCGCTGTCTCAGTCACCAAGTACAGGGACTAAGTATTAGTCTTGAATACTTACTAGTCCAATTCAAGATGACAGAAGTCATCAATGAGAAAGTGGATGGAGCACAAATTAACAAAGGCTGCTCTGGGAGGGAATTTTGTCCTCATGTGGAGATATTTCAGCATAGGAGTGACTAACATGGACCCTAGAGTCAGACTGTTTGAACCCCAGTTCTACTACTTGACCCTGTTAGCTAATTTCTTCAACCATAAATGGGGTTTATGCTAATACTATTAGCATAGTTGTAAATATTATATGAGTTAATATACAGAGAGTGTTTACAACAGCATGTGATACAAAATACGTAAGTATTGGATTTATTATTAAGGAAGCCAAGAATATTTTAGACATATAGTCAGTTTAAAGCAATGGGAAACCAGAGATCAGGTGCTGCCCACCTGGCATTTGCTGACTCTGAGAACAGAATAGATAGCACTAAGGAGTGAGAATTTTCTAGTTTTGCAGTTATGTAATGGAAACACTGATCATTTCTTACTGTGAAACTCTCCAGGAGCTCTTTAATCTAGTTTAAATTTTATTCTCAGTTGTCAGCTAGTTTGATTCTAATTTTCAGACTAGAGAATGTATGTGCACTTTGAGATGAGCATCTTGTAAAGTGAAAACAGAACCATGGGAACATTGTTGCAGGGGGTAGGTTGGGGTTAGTGTGGACGATGTTCTAACCCACCCCAGCCTTCTGACAGCTTTTACCATTTTGGGCACCTCTCTAGCTGATGTGTGCTATTGCTCCCAATGGCCAGCACCTGCAGCCCTTCCTTAAACTTCCCTCCATCTACTGAAGCTACCCCTCCCACTTCCACCTCATATGCAGATCCAGAAACACCTGCGGAGTTCCCTCCCCTGGGTACTGGTTAGCTGATGCATGCAGGAGTATGAAAGCCAAGCTCCCTTGCCTCAGGGTAGTACAACTCCACAGTCTAGTTTATCCTCCAAGTCCTAAGGGGTCAGGACAAGCCTAACTTCCATAGCACTTTTGCCTAAGCTCGCATCCTTATTTGGCTTCTTCCCCTTCCCTAGTCTTCCTTCATTTCCTTCTGGATTTCCCCTGGGAGGAAATAATAAATAAATCACTTGCACATTAATCCTTGTCTCAGGGTCTGCTTCTGGAAAACCTGACCTAGGATAGAGGTGAAGATAATTTTTGTTTTTTTTTATAATAAATGCTTGGTAATTAGAACAAGTTCTGAGTTCAAATCTCCTCTTGCCATTTAACTGTGCCAACTTCCATGTGCCTCTTGTCCTCTGTGAACCTTTTCAGTTTAAGTAGTACTTCATTTCTTCTTAATACAACCATCACTTTCCTAGATTTTGAGTCAGCTTGGTAGAGGAACAAACTAATATTCACTGAGTGCTGGACCCAGAGATAGAGCCCATCAATAGGTTACTGCATTTAATCTTCACAAACACCAAACGCAGTTTGTATCCTTATCCCTGTTTCAGGATGAGGAATTTGAGGGTCAGAGAAGTAATTTATTTGCCCAATATTGCCAAATATTTGCCCGATACACTGAGTAAGTATTTAATTTCAAGGAAGCTAATATAGAATGTAGAATTGTAAGAAGGAATCACAAAAATGGTAACTCTCCATTACGGGTAGCTTAAGTTATGCAAGGTCATCTATATGCAAATTCTCAAAAACAGACTGCAATCAAACATTGAGAAAGTGCAAAGGTATCTGAGGCAGACCCCACTGAACACTCTGCTAAAGGATGGCAATTCAAGGTGCCCAGGAGGAGAGAGGGAAAAGGGGACAGATAAAAAATGGTCTACTAAATACAATTGGCAAAGAAAATCAAGGAAGGGGAGGAACTCTCAATGTAAAAATGTGGTCACAAGAAACTGTTGGAAAAATGGAGAGAGACTTCTAAGGAGTATATATAGTGATGATCATCACGTCTCTGAGATTGCAGCAAGGAAAAACTGCAAGTGGTGATGAGCGTGATTACCAGGATGAACCAAACAAGAACTCAAGTGGGCTAATCTGGGTCCTCCAAAAAGCAAACACCAAGATGGGGTTAAACATACAAGTGTTTGATCAGGAGGAATGCCTGTGTGAAAGGAAGTAGGGAGGGAAGCAGGAAAGACTGGCAGCATCACAGGACTCTAGTGAAAATCTAACCTCAGCAAAGAGAGGGAGAGAAGTTGCAGGGAAGTGTCCTAGAAATGAGATGTGGTCTAGTGAAGGGTCATCAAAGTAATCAGGAAGTCCCTGAATCTAAGCTAACACTGGTAGGGATCCCATCTGCCTTAACATCCTCCACTGTACTCCACTGGTGCAAAGCAGCCCACGGGAGGAGTGGCCTTTAACAAACATCCTGTCGCATTTCATAGTTTAGCAGCTGGGGCCCTTGGACTATTACAGTTATGCCCTGTAGTAGAAGGTCTGGGAGGTACATTCTCATGGCCACTTTATGTAGCTCCCCAAAAGTCTCTGAATATTATAAAGTAATATCCCTTTTATTCTCCATGCTGCACAGAAAAATAATGTAACCAGTCACCTTTTCTTGAGCACTTATACACACTAATTACTGTACTACAAACCTCATGTATTTTTTCTTTTATAGTCTCCACAGCAGCCTATGAGGGAAGTATTATTATTCCCACTTCACAGATGAAGAATCCAATGCTTGGAGAGGTTAAAGAACTTCTGCTATAACACAAAGTTAGGAAGGGGTAATGCCAGGATTTAACTGAAGCATTCTGACTCCTGATACTGATCACCATGTTGTAACTCATAATAATACCAATTTTGGTATTAGGGAGGGTTGTTGTGAGAATTAAGTGAAATAGTCCATGTAAAAACCCTTAACACATTGCCTGGCATGGTAGTATGAGCTCAGAGAATATTATTATTGTTTGTTAGCTGAGCAAGGACTCAGATCCAGCTCTGCTTGATGCCAACATCTGTACTCGGCCACTGAAGCTGAAGAGCCTTCAGTGTAAACTGAGTATATTGTGATCAGATAGTATTAGGAGTGGCTAAAAAGGTATTAAAAAGAGAAAAAGGAGGGTTAAAACTAAACCTTCTTTCCAGAAATAGTATCAGTCAGACAGATAGAATTCAATGATAGGAAATTCTAGCAATGTAAGGTATGCCTCCTATGGCTCCCCAAAGAGGAAAGCCACAGGGGTGTGGCCTGTGTACTGCCTATTCATAAACAGAAATATGTAAGATTTATTAGACTGCCAATGGCAAAGGATGAGACAAGTTATTCTCTACACTCATATATAAAAAAGGCAGAAAGATAAAAGCTCTTTTCAGAAGAAGACATCTGGACTTCTCTTTATGACCAAGTTGGAGTAACAAGGACATGATTTACCCTCCCACCAGAAACAACCATAATAAAAACAATATGAAACAATGGGTTTTAGACACTGGATTTTGACAACATAGGATAATGCTCCCTGAGAGAGGGGAAACTCACAACCAAATCCTATGAGTGAGTACCCCAGACTACTACCTAGACAGTGGGAACACAGGGGGAGCCTAGTGGTCAACCCGAGTTGAGGAGATGGAGCTGGAGGTGGTAGGCTGGAGAAACCAAGGCATCTGGAATGCATAGAGTGCTAAAGAAAGGGAGCCATATGGGGAAAGAGAACTCCAGCAATCTACAGATAGTCTACTGCAAATCCTCAGCTTAGTAATGGTCAGCACATGCCTGTGAGGAAAATGCTGGAGGATGGGGGTGAAAACACCTAAAAGGAGCAAAGAAAGTATGAAGATAAATAAAGGAACCCTTGCTTAAAATGGGGTCAGGGAGCCCTAGAGAGGCTTCCACTCACTGTAAGAAGCATGCTTCTCATTCTCCAACTGGAAGAAGTTTAATTTATGTACTAAGGAAGAAGGATTTCTCCTTGCCCAGCAACAGCCCAGCCAATGAGAACTCAACAAAACAACACTTCCCAACTTCTTGCTTTCCCCTATTAAAGCAAGCCTTTCTCTTCTGTTCTCTAGACTTCTTATGGTTTGCCATAATTCACCTGTCCTGAATCACAATTCATCTGCTACTCCTGAATAAACTCATTCTGTTGGTAAAATCACTGCTCTTTTGTTTTTTAAGGTCAACAGGAACAAACTGGAGCTTATGCAGGGCTGGGAATAGTTCAGGTTTCTATAAACCAGAGTGGAAAATCTCATAATCATGAAGCACTGGGTAGAATACTCAGAAGGTGGGGCAAAATTAGTGCTAAACTAAAGGCTGCTCTGGCTTCACTTAACACAGCTTAAAAGCAAGCCTTGAAAAAAAGTCAGACTTTTTTTCACAACTGTACCCCAATAAAAATCAAGAAAACTCATGAGAATACAAAAATATCCAGCACCCTCAAAAAGTAAAACTCACAATGAATGGCATCCAACAAAATATTACCAGGTATACAAAGAAGCAGGAAAATATGATGACCATAAGGAAGAGAAAAACCAATCAATAGAGACACATTCTGTTGTGTTTGTATAGGTATCCAAATGAAAGGTATACAGACGATAGACTTAATAGACAAAGACATCAAAACAGTTAAGATTAAACATATTAAATAGATACATGAGATAAACTAAAGACTCAAATCCAACTTCCAAAAAAAGAAAATACAATATCTGAAATGAAAATCCCATCAGCTGGGTGGGATTAACATCAGATTGGACACTGTAGAAGAAAGTAATAATTTGAAGACACAGCAATAGAAACTATCCAAAATAAAATGTACAACACCTGGAATAAATGAACAGAACATCAGTTAACTGAGGGACAACCTCAGCAACCAACACACATATAATTGGAGTTCCCAAAGGAAGGGAAAGGAAGGTACAGAAGAAATATTTAAAGATATAATGGTTGAAAATTTTTCCAAATTTGATAAAAACTATAAACATATACACCCAAGAAACTCAACAAATCTCAAGCACAGGAAAAGGTATCTTACTATACAATGAAAACAAATTTAGAATGGACTTATTAATAAGGAAATAATGTCTAAAATTATATTCAAAACAAACAAGAGCTCTTATGCAAGATTATCAGGTGGAGTAGGAAACCTCCATTCAATCAATTCAAAAACAAAGTAGGTTGTATATAAGGAAAAAGCAAATGCCATAGTCAAAAAGATAAAATTTACATACCATACCAAAGAATAGAATAAAGTCAAAATGAAATCCACTAAAAAGGATAACCTAAATACCTTATATGATAATGATGACAATATCTCTATTGCTAACCTAGTCTAAGCTTTAGATCCTCACATTCAATTACTTCTGGGCATATTCATAGTCTTAAAGATTCTTATACTTTGAATCTGGGCTTGGCCAGGTGACTTGCTTTGGCCAATGGGTCATTAGCAAAAATGATCAAAGCAGTCAGTACAATGGGCTTCCTTTGTCTATTATGCTCTTTGCTCTAATTACCAAATACAGAAACTCAGTCTAGTCTTCTGGATCACAGAGACCATGTGGAGCAGAGATGGATTGTCCCAGTGGAGCTCCCTTCCCACCCCAAGCCTGCCAGCTTGTGAGCAAAGGCACCCTAGACCATCCTACCCCTTAGGACTCAACTCAGACCCTGGCCACTCAACCTACCCACACAATCTTAAGAATAAAAGTTGCTGTTTTAAGGCACTAAATTTTGAAGTGTTTTGTTATACAACAAAAGCTGATTCATATACTCCATCTCAAATACAAAGTACTACACATTCTATATTCAAAGGTCTTTTATAAATCAATACAGAGATGACCTTGTAGCATATAACTGACAATGTATCTCAAAATTCTCCAAAATAAAACAATGGCTGAAGGGAACCACTGTCAACCCATCTTCCCTCCAGAGAGCATACATTGTCTGACTTACTCATTGAAGGCATTAGCATTAATCTTTATACTATGTATCAGTAAATCTTAGTTTCTATTTTTCAGTTTTCAGAACATTAAAGAAATAAAAATAGAATCTAATATTTTCTTAATTTACATCCATTTTGGAACTCAGTGGTCTGGTGAATCATGAAGGTAATGTTCATTTTTTCTGCTTTCTTTTCTTCTCTCAAACAGGCGACACCACAATATGGAGAAAGGGAAGATACCGGTTGGCAATTTCTGTTTTTCTTTTCCCTATCTGTTCCATTCATTTGATACTATGATGTTGTTGAATTTCAATTATCTTTTGGAGTTTTCACTGTAAGTAGCAAAATAAAGTACAATATCGTGCTCACAATTCTGCAGTTATGTTGAAACTTTTCAAAAAAATCTTGAGTGACCTAGAGTGACAAACTATTCCAGTTTCCAGAGACTGGGAGGTTTCCTGGCACTTGGGGCTTTCACTGCTAAGCCAGGGGAAGTCCGGGACCAACTGGGAGGGGTTGGGCTCCCCCCACGGCCGGCTGTTCAGCTGGCTCTCGGAGGACGTGAGCACCTCGGTACTTCTTTTTGCCCACTGAGTTCTGTTTGACCCTTTCTGTGTGAGAGCGCTGAGGAAACTGCCAAGTAGAGGAATGTTGGGTAGTTTTTCATTTTCTAAATGATTTTAGTAAGAAACATGCCACAAACCTTTACTGAAATAATACCTCAGTCTTCGGAGTTGTAATTTCCTAACACTCGAAGGAAATTAGGATGATTCTGAATGTTATTTGTTACAGGAAACTTTCCTCAGAGAAAAAGATTGTATAACATAAAATTAATGGGTTTTTTTTAAGTGAACCTGGACAATTATGAATCTTCCCTCCAAATAATGCTTAATCGGCATACTAATTTAGAGAAAATTTACATTGGAATCATATTTTTATATACCTTATATATTTTGGCAGCAAATTGAAGCTCTATTTAGTTAACTTTATATTTTATTCATTTTATTGAAGTTTAAAATATGCATTCAAATTGCAATTTTAAAAGATGTAGAATTTACTTACAGCTTTTCTTTTATGAAGTTTTTAGTCAGAACTATGAATCATTTCCTAATGAATCAGCAATATAACCCACAATTATATCATTAGGCCTATGACAAAATACTGTTTTTAATTGATGAGGTTTCTGAGAACACACTGCCAAGTAGGAATGTACTTATATTAAAAGAACATATATATATTATAATATGATATTTCAAAATGCAACATCTCTATTTTCCACTTATACATATACTCAGTGTGTGTGTGTGAGTGGGAGGGGGACACAAAGAATGAATTCTGGCCACTAGCAACAGTAACTCACTCTTGCTCAGTGCTTCTCACACATCTCCGTGCACATGAATCACCTGAGGAGCTTGTTAAGATGTAGATTCTGAATCTGGTGTAGGTGGGGGTAGCTCCTGAGATTCAACCTTTCTAACTAACTCTCAGGTGACACTGGTGCTCCCCAGGTGCTGACCATCCTTTGAGTGGCAAGTTCTAGTCAGTCTGTATGAAGGAGAATGCACCCTCCACCAAGTCTCTCCTGCGGTTTTACCCTTACATTCTGAATAGCATCAGTCTCTTTCTGAATCATGATATTTCCTATTGGTTTAGAGGTGTAGTGTCTGTTTCTCTCAGAGTTCATGAGGGCAGGGACCTTTTCTGTCTTATTCACTCCTGTATCTCCAGTGTCTACACTTGATGAGCCATTACTTCTAAAGATCTATTGGTTAAATAATATATTTGCATGACGATGTGGTATATGTGTGGTGCTGGTTACCAAATACACACCACGTATACATCAAGCAGGGTATTAATAGTTAAAGACATGGCTTTTAAGTCTACTCCCTAGCTCTGTGACACTGGCACGTGACATAACGTCTCATGCTTCTATGTCCTCATCCATAAAATGAGAGTAATAATAGCCACACTCCCAGTACTGTGAGGAGGACTAAATAAGTTACTACTGTGACATAGTGAGAAAGTTGCCTGGCACAGACTTAACAAAGCAAATGTGAGCTCATGAGCTATCATGTTTTTATCACCGATAGGCATTTTTATTTATGAAATCTAGAATCTTCCCAAAGGCAGCATGCATGTCCTATGTTCTGTCTGGAAGAGATCAAGACTAGATGGGTGGTTTTCAAACTAATTGTGCTTCTTAGAAGGCAGGGAGTCCGTGTAAATTTCCAAGGGCTCTCTGAGGGGCAAGTGGACAGAAACCAGCATCAGGGGCCTGCTCCATCACCACCACCACTCAGACAGAGCAGCGCTGCCCTCTCTTTTATTACATGTTGCCATTCCAAATAAGCTTCCTAAGTAAAGGGATTGTGGATAAAATGAGAGTTTCTGTGGCCAGGATTCTCACCTGGCCCTGGTTGACTAGCTCACTGCACACCTGTGGGCAACAATACCTAGCTGCTGACACTATATAAAAAGCTCCGCCCAGTGCTCTGTGCGTGACACGGTGGCACGGCTGCAAGGCTGCAGGAGAGCAGAGACTGGAGTGGTGGCAATGCCGAGGACAGAGGCCCAGAGGACAGCTGTATGGGACAACTGTGCAGGCAGAGAGGCCCAGAGGCAGAGACCAGCTTGCTGCATGCAGACTCGCTCTGAGTGAACAGGATTTTAGTGACTGAACTGCCACCATGGAAATAAAGTTGGGTATAACCCTTTCACCCCAAGAACGTTTTGCTGTCAATTTCTTTGGTCACATTGAATTCATAGCGAACTCGCCAGGGGCTGAACCCCATTGGCAAGACAGGGATGTGTCTCTATTTTTAAAAAAAACTCGAGAACTGCAGGACAAGGTCATCTCCAAATCTTTATTCAGCTCTATCAATTCCTAAAAAGTAAAGCATGAAATATCACTGCTTATGACCCACAAAGTCTTCAGGTAGGTCTTCAATATATATTAAGATCATTACATATTATGTATGGATTAGATTATGTTATATTATTATGTGTTGATTATATACTAATATATATTAAATGAGTTACTAATTAAGGCTTAGTAAGACTAGTTTCCAGAACTTGGAGATCATGACAGCTGACTTGAGATGGACTGAGAAGTGAGGAAAGAGAAACACAAGCAGCCTCTGCTCTTCGAAAACAAGAAGCTCTAAGGAAAGGAGGTGGCCTCTGAGAAGAGCTCAAGACCAAAGCAAGATTCTTTTATGATGCTAGACAGACACAAGCATTGATTTTTTTTTAAGACCTGTACATTTAATCCATTTCAGCAGGTATTTATTGTCCTGTTCGATGAGGCACCCCTGCTTTTCCTTTAGATTTGCATCTCAGCCATGACTGCCCATTTGAAACACCTGGGGAGCTTTTAAACCCTACTATTCTCCAACCAGCCCCAACACAATCTTTGGAGGCGGAACCCAGGTGTGGGATGGTGGGTGGGTGTTGTCGTTTCAAAGCTGCCCAGGCAATTCTCATGTACAGCCAGGTTTGAAAACTGCTTTAGACTTTTAAGCTTTGTTTCAAATCAATATGTCTAGGATTTACATCAGTGAGCTTTTAACATGTTAATCAAACTTTATCAAATTTGAGTATTAAGTGTTGTATACAGTTTTTGTTGCTGTGTGAATGGGATGCTTGTTAAATCTCATGGTCAGAGTATTAATGAATTGATTCCCAATTTTATTATGAAGTTTCAGGAAAGATATAATATGATATATGGCATTTGTTTTAATAAAAATACATACTTGCTTTTACTTGGGAAAAAGATGTCTATATATATAAATACATACATGTACTGTTATGTATGTAAATATGTGTGTAAATACATGTAAATGTATGTGTAAATATATATGATATGAATTCCAGCATATTAATCAATTTACTCAAATATGGAACCTGCAAACTGGAGGATAGACAGAAGGATATTTTCCTCTGACCCCTCATACCAAATTCTGCTTGGCCTCCTTTGAAAGTACAGAAATCAGCAGGAGAAAGGGGCTCCAGTACTGGACCAACCTGGCTTAAATGCTGGCTCAGGCCTCCACTCTCTCATACATATTCCTAAACTTTTCTGAGCCCCAGTTTCTTCCTCTAGAAATGATATTACCTGTTTCTCATGGTTTTGTTGAGGTGTAGCTGTGACAATAATTAATTATAAACAGCCCAGCAAATCTTCCAACATGTTGCAAAGACAAGTACAGCTACCACTAATGACAAGTAAGAGCAAATAATGCCTATTAATTGCTTTCTGTGAACCAAGCACTGGGCTGTGTGCTCTTTGTATATCACCTCATTTCATTGTAATACAACTCAGTCCCTCTTGCAGGACTTAGTCTCCTAGCAGATGGAAAGAAGAATGGGATTCTACAGTGAAGTACAGCAGTTTCCTTGGCATGGCAAGGTCTGGGGTCTAATTTACTGTCTGGTGTGAAATGACACCATATTTGTAACATTTCACATAATGTTAATATAAGCCCATACCCAAATAGCCACGTGCTGTAAACTTCCATTCAAAATGAATAAATCTGTCACAAATTATGACATGTATAAAACTGAGTATGTTTACTTACTTTGTAAGCTTGGCTTTACTCCTAGAGCATTAGGGAAGTTGGAAGTGTCCTTTAAACTTTTCGTTTGCAGAGGGACCCAGACCCAGACCACCTGACTCTAGGGCCTTTATCCGCTCTCCACCTGGCCACACAGCCAGGGCAGGAGCTCTTACTTGTTCATCCGTGCAGCTGGCTTTACCTTGAACACTGGGCCCCCTACCCAAAGACAGAAAAAACTAAGTTCAAGAAAATATAATAGCATATTATTTTCATTTAGTCAATGCACTTTCTAAAATAACAAAAATTTAAGTGTTATAGAAGGTCACACTCAAACCTCCAATATCACCTATATTATCACCTAGGTATAGTTATCTCAGTTACTAATCTCTAACATTTCTGAACCACCGCTTCATCTAACCCTGGTTTTCCCTTTGATTTTAGGAACTTGAATTCATGCTAAATCTCTTAATTTGGAGACTAAGGTAAATGAGAGACACAGCAAATAGAAGTGATAAAAGAGCATGTGACCCACTCTTGAGGACATCAGTGAAGGACCCCAGCGAGAAGGGACGTCTAAGTTGGGTCCTAAATAACTCACGGGATTAAGCAGGCAAAAAGAAGCTGTGGGGTGAGGGTTAGCTTCCCAGAGCAGAGAGAATAACAGGTGCACAGGGAAAGAGGAGAGGGGGAGGAAGACCTTTAGGTCACTTAAGGTGGGCCACAGAGGAGGAGTAAGAATGTTGGACAGGGGCTGGAGGGACAGGCAGGGGCCAGATCATGCTGCCCGGTCTGACGATGTCCTTGAAAGATACTAAGCAGATACAATAAGATTTTATCTTCAGAAAAAGATTGCCCTGTTTCAGGGTGTTAGATGACTGCAAAGGGATGGCTAGGAAAAGACACAGATCTGGTCATTGAAGGGAAAGATTCTGATGGTCTGAACTGGGCTAACTGGAGCAGAGGTAACAAGAAGTGGCAGGTGATGATTTTCCTCTAAACTACAATGCACAAACATAACGAAACACAAATAGTATCTGTATCACACACAACACATAGAACATACACACAGATATATGTGCAGCAGATATTTTAAAAAGGAATTATTCAAAAACACCAAGGAGGAAAACAGCCAAAAGCTAAGGACCTATATTTAAGAATGAAAAAGCAGAGGATAAATCAGAAAGAAATCCTCATGCACTAATTGAATTGTAGTTACTGTAAATAAACATGTCCCAGAGGAAATCTCAAGGGATAAGTTTTTCCTGCCAGTGGTAGAGGAAATCCTGGCAAAAACAAACCAGGAAGAATTGCACAATTTGCTACAATTCAAAAAAAGAGAGATGATTGATTCGAGGCATGCAACGGGCAAAATCACATAGGCATAGCCTCCAGAAATGGGAAATACAAGAGGAACACATGCCAGGAGGTTGCACCCAAATTCCAACTCCTCCTGGTACATGAATTTTCTTCTACCGTCCCGTGGCGGATTCCTGCAATCAGGCACGAGTCCTAGGTGTGCCCCACCTCTGTCATCCATGCCTCTTCATGCCCCTTCTCTCCTAAACTTTGGAATTGTATTTTAAATTTTAAATACCAACTAAATCATTACGATGGGGGGGTCCCACATTTGTGAATACCACTGCACAGAATCACTTAATGTAATAATGGTCAAATTGCCTCAAGACAGGACGAGCTCTGAATATCTTTCCCATGTGGTCCATGCCTTGTCTTGCTTGAATGTCTCAGTGTTAGTGACTTTAATCATGGCTGCAAAAGGAAGGGAAGTCGAGGTACTAAACATTTGCTGAATGTCTCTTATGCACTGGGCTGTGACACAGTTGTGTTTCATATGTTACCTTATGTTTTAATTATCATATCCCACCAAGGAGGCGGTATTATCCCCATTTGACAGTTAAAGGCACTGTTTAGTCATTTTCCCAAAGTACTCAGATCTTTAGTATCAAAGTCAGATTTAGAGCCTCAGCCTGATTCAAAAGTGTACACTCTTTCTAGCTCACATTCTAAAGTCCTTTAGCCCAAAGTCCTTGGGGGAAAAAAATGATACTCTCTCTCCATAGTGCATAAGTATATCATGAGGATTAAAGAGCAATTTAAAAGAAACAGACCCAAAGAAAAATGGCAAGATAGGAAATAGTTTATGAAGGCCACTTCCTTTGGAAAATCCCAAAATTTTGTCCATGTTGCAATTTAAGTAAAAAGGTATTTTTAAGACTTTCAATAAGAATTCATTATGGCATTTAAAAAACTGTTACCCATATGTAAGAATATTGATATTCTTAAACAGAGGCAGTAGTGTAGAGAAATGGCAATGGACCTCATAGACAAAAATCCTGCAATCCTACTTTGCAACATATAAAATACATAGCTTTGGGCAAATTATTCAACCTCACAGACCCTCAGTGTCCTGTTCTGAAAAATACTAGTAATAGAACTTGCTTTATATGTTTGTTGTGAAGATTAAATAATAGACATAAAGATCCTAGCATAGAGCCCAGTGTATTATAGGTGTTCATAAGTTACAGGCACACTTTGCAGCATTATTTTTTTAAATTTAATTAGAGCACATTTTTAAAAATCACGTGATTCGAACAGGTAGCCAAGTGTAAAAAGTAGTAATCTGGCGCAGGGGTTTTAACATATACTGATGTCTGGGTGCACTCCAAGAAATTCTGATTTAATTGGTCTTAGGTGAGGCCAAGCACTGTGATCTTAAAAAGCTCCCGCAAATGATTCTAGTATACAGCAAAGCGGAGGGTCTCTTAGCTAGAACGACAGTGGGGGTAATGGTGGTGGTGGTGGCAGGGGAGGAGGGAAGGCACTTCCAGACACCTGCTAATAGCTTCAGCGCATTCCGGGGCAAGCAGCATGTGGGTGCTCTCGCCCAAGAGGCAGTGCTGGTGTAATAACCAAAGAAAAGCCTGCATCCTGCCCCACCTCATGTAGGGGAGGCCAGTTTTCACTCTCCCTTCTTGCTGGCTGGCCCCTAACAGAGGGAAGAGCAGGGTGGCAGGAATGGGGACATACATGGAGATAAGAATATATCCCCATTTCTTCCTGGAAGCCATAAAGAAACAGTTTCAGCCAGATCCAGGGAGAAGGGATAAGCTTTGCCTCAAATTTAAAATTTTTAAATGAATAAGACAGAGCTTTATAAATAATTCTGATTATCTACTGCCATGTATCATATCATTCCAAAATGTAGTGCGTTAAAATAACACCCATTCTACTATGCTTGCCTCTGTGTGTCAAGAATTCAGAAAAGCTTAGCAGGGATGATTCTCTGCTGCACAATGTCTGAGGCCTCAACTAGAAAGAGGCTGAAATCATCAGGGAACCAGTTTTACTAACATATCTGATACCTGGCCTGGGATGAATCAATGGCTCAGCTTTTGACCAGAGTGCTTAAATATGCCTCCCCCCACCATGTTACCTGAGCTTCCTTATAGCATGGCAGCTTCCAGCTAGTCGAATTCCATGGTCCAGGACTCCAAGAACAAATGTGACCTGGTACTTTATGACCTCACTTTGAAAATCACACAGCATTACTTCTGTGGTTTTCTAATGATCCAAGCAGTCCCAAGTTCACCCACATTCAAGGAGAATGAACAAAAACCACATCTCTAAATGACAGAAGAGTTTTAGAGAATTTGCAAATACTTAAGTAGGTCTGACCTAATACCTAGAGCAACAGGAAGTTAGAGACTCTGGCCACAATGTGGGTAAGAAACAAGATACCCAGCAGGAAAGGAAGTTGCTAGATAGTACAGCTGGGGACGAAGAAGTTATTGAAACAGTTTTACGTTTATGCCAAATCACACTGAGAATCCTCAATAAACCATTTACAACAATTTACCACATGCAAGAAGTGACCAGAGTCTGCACACTTATGTGAAGACAAGAACCAAAGAAATTTATAAAGATGACCTCTTGTCACATGATTGACTCTACTTAACACCTCTGGGTTTTTTGAAACATTTAATAAATAAGAACATTTTGAGTCGAGTATCCTTTCAAAGTTAAAATAGAAGAAATACATATCTACAAAGAATTTTCATTTATAATTATCTTTATAAATCTTGTGAATACCTAGTCCTTCCAAATATACTGTGACTCATTACCATAACTTACCCCTTGTCAAAAAGTTTAAAACATGAGATTTAGGGAAATAAGTGTTTCACTTGAGCTCACAAAATAAACGTATGCAAGGTTTGTATTTTAACATATGGTCCAAGGTTCCTAAGGCAGATGCTACTTAGAGAGCAATGGATACTTCCTGAAATAATATATCTTGTTAACAATCGTTTCTGAATTGTCTTCTACCATAGACCAAACAGGGAAAGTAAGTGATTGCATGCCCTCCCCTACAGCTGATAGCTCCAATCTGCTGCACGCTTTTTCCTAGAAAGATAATGACTGTGAATCATACCAGCTTCCTGCTTTGAAAACAGTTCACAGACACTGTGAGCAGATGGGCTTTCTGGCAGGAGAACACCTCTTTCCTGTCTACCACAGGTAAGTAGTAGCCACCTTCATAAACAACCTACAACTGCTAATTCGAGGACTAGCAGATTGTAAATGGGATAGCCAACTCATGACAGCAGGCTATATATATTTAAAGAAGGCTTTATTTACATGAGTTTGCACATATTAGAAAGTGGTAGCCAGTCCACATGTCAAAAATTATACCAGTTTTCATAATTGCATATTATCTAGAAAACAAACAGTGAACCTGTCTTTCAGACAGGCAAACATTGCAAATGAGATCATAAAATTTTCTATATGGTGGTAGCAGAAAACAGGGCACTACAACAAAGAAGGAAATTAGGAACATGAGAAGAAACTGAGTCAAAGAGAGAGCAGGTGGCACCAGTTTCAGCCAAGCGTGTGGGAAGAGCTACAACCCATATGAAAGGAGACAAAGATCCCCCCTTAAACATCAACATCCCAGTGAGGAATCAAGCAGACAATTTAAATTACACCCAGTGTGGTATGTGCACATAGTGGGACAGAGTCAAAGATGGGAGAGAGGGGAAGGAAGAAGAATCATCACTGTGGGACACCACCCATAGCTTAGGAGACCTCTGGAGGTTGTGGGGAAAACGGACCCCTCACACCTGCTGGTGGGAATGTACAATGGTTCAGTCACTTTGGAAAAACAGTCTTGCAGTTTCTTAAACAATTAAAATACACTTACGATAGGCCCAGCAATTCCACTCTGTTTACCCAAGAGAAATTAATACTTCTGTGTGAATATTCATAGCAGAATTACTCATAATAGACCCCAACTGGAAATAACCCAAATGTTCTTCAAGTAGTAAATGAATAAACAAAATCTGGTATGTTCATACAACGGAATACTACTCAGCAATAAAGGCATGAACTACTGACACATGAAAAAATATGAAGGGACTTCAGAAATATTATACTAAGTAAAAGAAGTTGGACACAAATGACCACATATTATATGATTCAGTTTATATGAAATTTCTAGGGAAGATAATAGAAAACAGATGAGTGTTTGCCTAGGGCTAAGAGTAGAGGTGGGAAGTGACTACAAATGGGAAGCTGTGAATGTTTTGTTGTTTGATAAAAGTATTTTAAGTGTCCAAATTTTCATCAAAAATGATTAATTACACCAAGAACCAAAAAGACTTCAAACTGAATTAAAAAGGCAATCAATAGATGAAAACACTGAAATGAGAGAGTCTAAAAGTTACTTAAAAACTTCAGTAATACCTTACAGATTTTTACAGGAGAAAATTCATAGAATGGTGGTTTTGTGAATTGAGAAATTAATAAATCTTTTTGGTATATACTGCATTAATCCCAAGCTCCTACTGTAACTTAAGAAAGTGTAGTATTGATGTAAAGAAAGACATATTTTAAACTCTCTTATTTACCCAAGGGAAATAAAAACATATGTCCACAAATTACATGTATACAAATGTTCATAGCAAGCTTTATACATAAGTCGAAAGTAAAAGCCACTCAAATGTCCATGAAGAGGTGAATGTATAAACAAATTATGGTAAATCCATTCAATAGGGTGCTGCTTAGTAAAAAGGGAACAAACTAGTCATATATGCAACAACATGAGTGAATCTGAAAAATATTGTGCTGAGCGAAAGAAACAGGACATAAAAAAGCACATACTATGTGATTCTATTTATATGAGGTTCTGTGATAGGAAAACTAAGTGATAAGAGAACATCAGTGGTTGCTATGCAGGACATGGGATTGATGGCATAGAAGCTGGAAGACACTTTTGGTGTGATGAAAATTATCTTGACTGTGGTGGTGGCCATTGTCTAGCTTGTGACTATGCCCAACTGCCTAGTTTGTATCTTGGCTCTATCACTTACTTAGCCAGGTTATTTAACCATTCTCTACCTTAGGTCCCTCATCTGTGAAAAGGGCATAATAGTAATATCTGTTTCATAAGGTTGTTATAATTGTTAAAAAGAATAAAGATATTAGCATGCTTGAGAGATAGAAATTCCTATATGTGCTAGCCATTATTATTGTTAGCAAAGGACAAAGGTATATATGTAAGGATGTTTGTTAAAGAGATGGTTACAAAAGCAGAAACTGGCTTGTGTAGAAGTGAAGCTATAGTGCCCGCACCTGATGAGATATTATATAGTCATTAACTGCATTGTTGAATGTCAGAGAATCTATTAGTATAACTTATAGTTCACATGACAAAAATCAGGTAAACATCTCAATAAATGCAGAAAAGAAATGACATAAAATCGGGCATCCATTCCTGATACAAAGCAAAATAGATAAATTCTTGTATTTAATTACATCAAAAGCCAGTATCAAATTTGATAGCAAAACTTTCCATTTTCCATTCAAATTTCACAAACAAAACAAAGGTGCTATCATCACCACTATAATTAATTTTACTGGTAGTAAAATTGAATGCAATCAAGTAAGAAAAATAAGTAAGGAGTCTACATATTAGAAATAAAGATCCATAATTGTCATTATTTGCAGATTAAATGATTGCATATAAGGATTAAATAAAATGGTTTCTTAAAAAATGTCATTTATAAAAATGAATAGCTTTCCCATATACACATCATGACAGAAAAAATAAAGCCTCACGAGTAAAACAAAAAATTATTAGAAATCATCTTAACAGTGAATGTACAGAACAAATATGAAGAAAATATATTCCAGTTTTGAGGAAGCATAAAAGGAGAGCTGAGTTCCTATGCAGAAAAACTCGAATAAAATTATCAATACAACCTTCAAAAAAATTGATTGAAAAAGGAACAAGAGTTTGTGAGCTATTTATCAAAACTATATAAAATTCATCTAGAAAATTAAATATACCAGAACAGCCAGGAAATATACCAGGAAAAAAAAACATCGGGAGAAAATAAAATGAGAAAGGACTTTTTTAAACCAAACATAAAACTACAGGAAGTAAACCATTTTGTGGCAAGACTAGTGTATTTGTTATCTATTATTGCATAACAAATGTCCCCAAAATATACTGGCTTAACACTGGCTTTTTTTCTCATAGCTTTTGCAAGTCAGGAATCTGAGTGCGGTTTACCTGGGTTTTCTAACTATGGGTGTCCCACAAGCCTACACTCAAAGTGTCAGCTAAGGCTATAGTCATCTCAACTAGGGAAGGATCTGCTCCCAGCCACATTCATTTGGTTGTTGGAAGGATTCAGCTCCTCATAGGGTGTAGGCTAGACCTTATTTCCTTGCCACATGCCCTGTCCATAGGGCAGCTCACAACATAGCAAGTGGCTTCATCAGAGTGAGCAAATGAGAGGAAGAGAAAGAAAGAGAGAAGTTGTGAATACCAGTAAGATGCAGTCATAGTTTTTATAATCCAATTGCTGATGTAACATCCCATCACTTTTGCAGTATTCTATTCATTAGAAGCAAGTCACTAGGTCTAGTCCATACTCAAGGCAAGGGGATTACACAGGACATGAATACCAGTATCAAGTGAGGCCATCTTCCTGCCACAACTAGAGAGACAAACCAATGGAAGAACATGAAGAATATGAAAATAGACCCAAATTCCTTTGAGAATTTTATGTAATAAAGATGGCATTCCATCTTTACTGATGAAAACCCCTATTATTTATAATGTCATCACCAAATCAAATCATCTCCAAATAACTAGCTGGCTATCTGGACACTGACCTCTCCCATATAAAAATTAATTCGTGAGGGATCAAAATTATGCATGGAAAAATAATAATGAATGCTAGAGGTAGACATAGGATTTTTAACAATTATTATCTTGGCATAAGAAAACTATATCTTAACCTGACACAAAACCCAGAAGCTATCAAAAAATTTTGACATCATTGATATAAAAACATTTAAATATCCATATGGAATGAAAAATTGGAAAAAAAAAAAGCTTGTGACACATATGACACTTTATTTCCTAATATAAAAATAGTACTTTAAAACAAGTAAGGAAAAAAAATAACCAAATAGAAAAATCAACTTTGATGTAAACAACTATATATAAACATCTAAGATATACATGTGAAAAGATGCCCAGCTGAACTCATAATCAAAGAAATATGTCAAAGAGAAAAATGTAATACCATTTTACCCAAAAAATGGCAAAAATTTTAAAGTTTTACAACCTACAGTTGGCAAAAGTACAGAGAGAGTGTAAATTCAGGCTTTTTCAGATAGACATTTGACAAATTCTTTCAAAGCTAAAAAGTGTGTATAACCCTTTCCAGCAACTCCACTGCTAATAATGTATAGTATGGAAATCATGGACGCACACAAAGATCACGTGCACGCACGCACGCATACACACACACACACACACACACACACTGACATCATTTTGGCTGCAACCAAGGCTGTCATGTTGTGTCCTGCCCTGGGCACCCTGCCAAGGTTACCGGGAGGGGGCGAGGGTGATGGTAATCACCTGCTCCAATCAACAAACCAAACATCCTGTCGAGGGGCTCTATCTGTCAAGAGAGAAGTGTATCAGTTGAGTCCTAGCAGGAAATTGAGGGCACACAAATTGGGTAATTTGGGGCGCAGTTTAACAAAGAGCACATGTAGAGAAAGTAGGCTAGTGCAGTATCCTAGGACTAAAAAGGCAAGAAAGGGAGCAGATAGCAGAGAAGGGAGGTAGGAGCTTGAGACAGAAAGTTAGGAAAAGAAAGCCGGCTTTCAGCAAGAAGGCAGGAAGAGAGCCAGAGGAATGAATAAATACTCCAGCCTCTCCTGACTTCCTTCTTCCAATTTCCTGCAGCTGCTCCCATTGGCTGAACCCAACCAAAACCCCCACAAGCCAGAGTGTATATTCATATGATCCATATGCAGATCAGCCTCCCAGGGAACAGAGCAAGGTGGAGAATGGGGGAGAGTAGAAGTGGAGGGGGCTGTGGAAAACATCCTTCCTAGAAGAGCGTCATTTTCTAGCACATACGAGGCACCATGGAGTTGGCAGCTACCTTAGCAGCCACATTTTGCAATTACAAGAAAACGGAAATAATTTAAGTGTTCAACAGTAGAGGACCACATACTGAATTAATATACATGATACAATAGAATGCTATTGAGCTATTTTTCAAAACAAATGAGGAAACTGTATATGGACTGATCTGAAAAAGAACCACTAAGACAATTTAAGTTAAAGTATGCACGACTCTCTCAACGTATATGTGTACACATTCTTAGATAGATAACACATAATATAGAAAATATTACATTGTATGAATACACTTTTATATACCTCAAAATTTCTGGAAAGATGCCTGACACTCTCAAAAGTGGTTTTCTCTAGGGAGCAACAGGGTTGGGGTGGGGGGTGATGGTATGATGACCAGAGATTAGGAGACTTAATATTTTCATTTCATATTACTCTTATAATAACAAAAGTAACTTAAAGGCCTATTTTGACAGAAACTGTTTTTAATATCCTTTACCAGAGATGTAATAATACTATGGAAAATACATATGATATACTATTTAGGCATAGAAAAATTGCATATGCAATATGATTATAAAATTTTTTAGGAAACATATACAGAATCCCAATCATAAAGAAGACATTTAAGTATTTCCTGGATGAATTTTAAGTGTTCAAAGTTAAAAATAATTGGGAACACCAAATATAATACGATATTAAAGCATCTTCAATCTCATTACATAAAAACTGTAGAGAGGTAGATATTGTAGTCATCACCGAATTTTTTTTAATGTACACACACATTATTAGTAATTTTTAAAATCAGTTTTGTATTTCATTGGATAAAGCATCTGATTAGAGGAAAAATTTGAAAGCTGTGAATCCTGACTTTAAGCATGAAAATAAATAGAAATTTTAATCCTAGATCAAGCTGAATAGGGGATTCAGTCCTACAAGTCTCATCAGATGGCCTCCTTATCAGAAGAGAAGAAAACAGATATAAATTACATGATTTCAAGAGCTCAGAAGGAACCCCAAATGTCTAGAATCTAGAACAGGAGGAGGACGAAAGGAAGGTTTGTCTTTCTCTTTAGTGACACTGACTTCCACCCACTCATCTCTCCACAAAGAAGGAAAGCCATGTTGTAAAAATTCTGGTTCTCATTTATAACTAAACAAAACATCAGAACACTCGCTATAAAATACAACTTCTAAGGGAAGGTTAGTCACTTTTCTTCTTGGAAGAAGAAATGAAATCATCCAAAAAAGCACTTTGAGAACAATGATGAAAATGGGGAAATAAGCCCTTCCTCTTATGAATACAGGTTCAGTGTTACTGTATCTAATAAAGAATAAACTGAAAATAGAAAATGTTTAATAGGGAGCTAACGTCTATTGGTTTAAGAAAACTAAGTTAAACAAAATTTGCTGACTACTCAGATTAGAAGTTCATGTGACCAAAGGCAATTCTACTGGGAAAAAAAATAATCATTCAATATATATTCTGCTTTTTGCTGACTATTTACTTTATGTGAACAAGAATCATTAAACAGTAAAAGTGAAATGGCTAATTGGGTGCTGCATGAAGTGACACTGGACCATTTTTCCTTTTAATTAACTCAAGAAGTGTAGAGTTATAAGGAATTAAGATGTAGAACATAAAGGTTTTCCATTAGGAAATGGTAAAACCCACATTTTTCTCAGAGGTCAAATCAAAGTTCATTGCTCACCTTTCCTCACCTTCTCTTTCATAAGGTTTTGAAGTAAGAGAAATCTTCATGTGGACATTCTTAAGACAAGTCAAGAAATACTCACCAATTTTCACCCTGTACCATCAATTTTAAATGTAAAATGGCTATAATTTCCAGTGTTCTTTCTTTCTTTTTTATAATTTATTTTGGTATCATTAATCTACAATTACATGTGCAATATTATGGTTATTAAACTACCCCCTTCATCAGCCCCCCCCACCACCCCCATTACAGTCACTGTCCATCAGCATATGTTATTTCTTTTTATAATTTATTTTTACTAGTTTTTAGAGCAGTTTTAGGTTCAGAGCAAAACTGAGAAGAAGGTGCAGAGATTTTACATATGCTCTCTGCCCTCCCCCCAACACAGAGCCCCCTGTCATCTGCATCCCCACCAGAGTGTTAAATTTGTTACAATGATGAACCCACATTTGACACATGACTATCACTCAAAGCCCCTAGTTTACATTAGGGTCCACTCTTGGGGTGGTACATTCTATGGATTTAGACAAATGATTAATGTATGTAGTCACCATTACAGTATCATGTAGAGTAGTTTCACTGTCTTAAAAACCCTGTATGTTCACCTATACATCTCCTCCTCCCAATCCCCAACAACCTCTGATCCTTTTACTATCTCCACAGTTTTGCCTTTTCCAGAATGTCATACAGTTGGAATCCTATAGTATGTAGCCTTTTCAGATTGTCCCCTTTCACTTAGTAATAGACATTTAAGTTTCTTTCATGTGTTTTCATGACTTGGTAGCTTTTATTTTTAACACTGAATAATACTCCATTGTCTTAATTACCAGTTTATTTATCCATTCACCTACTGAAGGACAGCTCTGTTGCTTCCAGATCTGGGCAATCATGAATAAAGGGGCTATAAACACACACAGGTTTTTGTGTAGACATAAGTTTTCAATTCTTCTGGATAAATAGCAAGGAGTACAAGTGCTGGGTTACATGCTAGAGCATGTTTAGTTTGTAAGAAATCACCTGTCTTCCAAAGTGGCTGTACCATTTTGCATTCCCACCAGTCATGAATGAGAGTTCCTGTTGCTACACATCCTGACCAGTATTTAGTATTGTCAGTGTTCTGGATGGATTTTGGCCATTCTAATATGTGTGTAGTAGTATCTCATTTTTTTATTTGATTTCCCTGGTGACATATGGTATGGAGCATCTTTTCATGTGCTTTATCTGCCATATGTATATCTTCTTTGGTGAGGTGTCTGGTGTTATTTCTTTATGGGAAAATATTTCTCAGATGCACATTCAAATCCTACAGAATAGCCTTACGAATGGCCAACCTCAAATTAATATCTCTATATAAATTTTACCAAGCTGCCAGGTGGAGGAATTTTTTCCTTTAGAAGTGAACCTGAGTTTTCCTGAAACCAGCAAATGATTTGAAATAAGAAAACCTGAGTTTCAAATTCTGCTTGCTGTTAGAAGCTTTGACCATTTGTTTCATGTGTAAAATCAACACTCTCAGGCAGCCATCATATTCTATGATTTCCACTGGTCAACATTACTTAAAATGTTTATCCTAAAAAATCCGGGTTCAAGTGAAGATTGCTCTCTTTCCTCTTGAGTTCTTTCCTCTCAAGATAATATATTTAAACATTTTAGCTTATTCAAGATAATGCCCTTTAATAAACCTATAAGATGATTATTTCTCTTCTAAGCAAGCATTTTAATGAATAGATATCCTTTAGATAACAAAGTAGCCCACACACTGTTGGTTCCTATAAATATTTGCTGAACTATATAAAAGAGGATAGTCTATACATTCTTATTGTCAGTTATTTTTCTTTATAATTATTGAAAAGCATCAAATAAAAATATGTAGAATATTTTCTCATTCTTAAACCATTTCTCATGAAGACAAGATCTGAAATAGGTAGAAATAATATATTTTAGGCATTTGCATGGAACATTTCTCCAAATCAAGTCAAAACATCATTATATTTTGATAGCATACATTCACTCAGATACAGTAACATAACACAACCTATAATAGTGTTATCATAAAACTTAAGCATATTAATATCTTCAAAAAGCTTGCAGTCCTAGATTGAAAATATAACATTTACAGAAATATATTTTTGTGCTTATTTTCATGGGACTGACACTGTATAGAAAGAAAGTGTTAAGGATTCATGAGCCAGCTCTGTCACTGTAAGCTGTACTTTGGGCAATTGACTTTAACGTTGACTTTCTTTCTATAAAATGGCCACCGTTTTATAATGGTCCTCCCAGTCTAATAGAAAAGATTCATACAACCCCCACTTAACTATTCAAACACTGGTGCTGATAGCACAAGAAGCTTGGTTCATTTGTTTGAGTTAGCTTGATGGCTCTGAGAAACAGCTTAGGGATGGTATTGAGCCACTTCAATTCATTTTTTGTAATGGCGGTGGAGGTGGTCATGGTTTCGGTGGCTGGGTTTGCAGAGAGCAGGCAGAGAGGTAGAAGTTCACTGACATTTATCTGACCAAGATCTCCTCTAAGGTGAAAGTGTGTAGCTTCTGCAGTTGCAAAAGGGAGACCTTTTGCAGCTATGACATAGTTGGGTCAGCTCTTTGCCGGATCTTTCAGTTGTTTACAGAAACACATGCCTAAAATGAGTTCACTCTCTTCAGCTGCCAGAATTAATGCCCCCGTGGAGCAGGTCTGAGCTGTTTTTAGGGGCATGGCTTGGGCAAGCTGCTGAGAAACGTGGCCTAGTGCACACAGGCTTCCCGACATAGGGTAATTAGGGCTGATGGCCTAGTTTCCAGAATTGCCCAAAATTACAGAGAAGGTTCACGTGGGGTCTGGGCTTGCCCTGCTCTGTCATCTTGGTTCCTGTCTCTCTCACGAAGGGCCTGAGGAGACGCTTACCAAGATGAGCACATGGCAGAGCAGAACAGTAGCTGGTGGATCAGAAACAGAAACTCAGTTGCTTCAGTTTCAGTCCTGCATATTTCCCAACAACACTTGGGGGGAGTAAATAAACTATTACAGTTTTAATCATATGACTAAGAACATAATGTTTTCAGCTTTCCTGCTGGATACAGTCAATCAAAACAACACCCTTTGCCATATGTTCTGGTCTGTGTACAGACTGCCCCCAGACTTCTACAGGGGGCTCCTAGTTTAGCTTCTTTTGATTTATGAAACACCTACACAAAGGTTCCTGAGAAACAATGTGTTACAATACTTGAAATAACCTAAGCCTCATCTTCCTAATCTTTAATTCACCACCTTTAACAAAATTGATTTATATTTTTCAACCAAGGAAGTATAAGAACTCAATGTGGTTGTGAGTTCTGGAACCACCCTTCCTGAAAGTATTTATTTACTTTTTTGGATACTTAAAATATTCAAGAATAATTATAAGCCATAAAATCCTACATAACAAGTAATGGGATTCTGCCTTTGTTCTCCCCCAGGATTTGTGCATTTCTCTTTTATACAACTGCTAATAGATATAGAAAGGAGTCACTTGACTTTCTAATTTGATATTAATAAAGCATGAAAGAAGTATTGCCATTAATAATAAATCCAAACCCTTAAAGGGATGGTAGATATGGCACAGACATCAAAAAAGGGGGAAGATATGGGACATCTCCACCTTCCCAACTTTAAATGGACACATATGGAGTACAACCACATAATGTCAGAGAAAAAGGGGACTTAGAAAATATCTCACCCCAACTCTACGTTTTACAGAGGAGGACGCTAAGGGAAGCAATTTGGCCAGTGTCAGAAAGCCCTTTGTGACCAATGTAGAACCTGAAGATAGATTTCCAGCCTCTTTCCATTAAGCCAGACCTCCATTGTCTAAATCAAGGTCAACCAAAGGTGTTCTAGAAGAAAATCTGCCTTCTATTTCACCTTTTTGTTAATAGCATCCAATCTTGGTCTCTGTTTCACAGTGTAGAAAGAGTAAAGGGAAGATAAAACAAGGGAAATATCTGCAATGTCAGAAAGTGGCTACTTCCTTATTGCAGTGGGTACAAAAGTCAAATACAGGGTGTCCCACAAAGTCAGCAAACAGGATAAACTCATCTTCAACAATGTGTCAGACAACATTGTCTGCATTTCTTTAACTTTCAGAATCCCTAAAAAGTATAACAATTATGCTATTTTCCTGCACTTCCAGACTTTCCACAAAGTCCACCGTGTTTTATTAGAGTTTTTTTATTCATGTTTTTATTAAGTATTTTTCCAGATTACCAGGTAGACAAATCTAGAGCAAATAGTGTCCCCTGAAAGCATCATGAGCCTATTATTTGAAAAATGTAATTAATGTATGATTTCAATTAAAGTTTACCTATGTTTCCTGACTTTGCAAATACACTATAAGTGAGGACTGAAAGACAACCAGCAAGAAATTATTTGTCAAGAAATGCAGAAGGTGAATAATGCCAGCAGGCTTACACGAGTGCCTAAGACCTTTAAAAAGATGCTTAATATATAAATCAAATTTGGTATTGGCACAAAAACAGACCCACAGACCACTGGAACAGAATAGAAAATCCAAACATTAACCCAAACATATACAGTCAATTAATATTTGATAAAGGAGCCTTGGATATACAATGGGGAGATGACAGCATCTTCAGCAGCTGGTGTTGGAAAATCTGGACAACTACTTGTAAGAGAATGAAACTGGACTACTGTCTAGCCCTATACACAAAGGTAAATCAAGGTGGATCAAAGACCTGAATGTAAGTCATGAAACCATAAAACTCTTAGAAAAAAACATAGGCAAAAATCTCTTGGACATAAACATAAGTGACTTCTTCATGAACATATCTCCTCAGGCAAGGGAAACAAAAGTAAAAATGAACAAGTGGGACTATATCAAGCTGAAAAGCTTCTGTACAGCAAAGGACACCATCAGTAGAACAAGAAGACATCCTACAGTATGGGAGAATATATTCATAAATAATGTATATAATAAAGGGTTGACATCCAAATTATATAAAGAGCTCATGCACCTCAACAAACAAAAACCAAATAAGCCAATTAAAAAATGGGCAGAGGAGCTCAACAGACACTTCTCCAAAGAAGAAATTCAGATGGCCAACAGGCACATGAAAAGATGCTCCACATCGCTAATCATCAGAGAAATGCAGATTAAAACCACAATGAGATATCACCTCACACCAGTGAGGATGGCCAACATCCAAAACACAAACAACAACAAATGTTGGCGAGGATGTGGAGAAAAGGGAACCCTCCTACACTGCTGGTGGGACTGCAAATTAGTTCAACCATTGTGGAAAGCAGTATGGAGGTTCCTCAAAAAACTCAAAATAGAAATACCATTTGACCCAGGAATTCCACTCCTAGGAATTTACCCTAAGAATGCAGCAGCCCAATTTGAAAAAGACAGATGCACCCCTATGTTTATCACAGCACTATTTACAATAGCCAAGAAATGGAAGCAACCTAAGTGTCCATCAGTAGATGAATGTATAAAGAAGATGTGGTACATATACACAATGGAATATTATTCAGCCATTAGAAGAAAACAAATCCTCCCATTTGCAACAACATGGATGGAGCTAGAGGGTATTATGCTCAGTGAAATAAGCCAAGCCGAAAAAGACAAGTATCAAATGATTTCACTCATATGTGGAGTATAAGAACAAAGAAAAATACTGAAGGAACAAAACAGCAGCAGACTCACAGAACCCAAGAACGGACTAATAGTTACCAAAGGGAAAGGGACTGGGGAAAATGGGTGGGAAGGGAGGGATAAGAGGAAAAAAGGGACATTGCAATTAGCAGACTTAATGTTGGGGGGGCACGGGGAGGGCTGTACAACTCAGAGAAGACAAGTAGTGATTCTATAGCATCTCACTACACTGATGGACAGTGACTGTAATGGTGTTGGTGGGGAGGATCTGATGAAGGGGTAGTTTAATAACCATAATATTGCACATGTAATTGTAGATTAATGATACCAAAATAAATTATATTAAAAATATATATATATATATATAAATCAGTACTCTGATACTTTTGAACTATTTAAGCCTTAAAAATTACCTACCTCCAGGCAGTTTGAGAGACTTCCTAACAAGGAAGCCCTTAGCAAGAGGGCTGCTGAAGGGACAAGGATTGCACAGAGCTTACTGCTTAGGAGAGAGACAGGTAGACAAAATCGTCAGGGTGCACTCTACCCAGCAGGTTGGGAGCTTTGCCATATAGACACTCATATTTAAGGAGGAAAAAGAAATCTTCCTCCTTAGACGATCTTCAGGTGCCCCAGCTCCCTGGCTGGCTACACAGCTCCAAGGATCCCCTCCGTGATATGCAGCCTACTACATCTTTCTCCCAGCCAGCCCCACCTGGCTCGCAAACCGACAAACCCTACCCTGGCGTTAGGCCAGCCAGAGGGAAGATCTGTCTACAGCAACTACAAATGCAAAGCATAGAGGCTTATACCTGTGTGCTCAGCTGACTAGTTCAGGCAGTGGAGACAGGCATAGTAGCTGGGAAGCAGGAGACAGCTCTTTCCTCCCCACAGGCACCAATACCACTCCCCTGCAACCCCTAACATTGCTTCAGGAGCTGAGCAGCTCCAGGGAGTAGAGCTTCTGGGCACTAGAGGGCACCATATACAAATATGAAATGCCAAAGGAACCTGGTTCAGAGTAAAATTATTAATACCACTCCTGAGAAAGATTTAAATGATATTGACCTCATGACTCTCCCTGAAAGGGAGTTCAAAATAAAAATCATTAACATGCTCATGGAGGTATGGAAAGATATTCAAGAACTCAGGAATGAATTATGGTGGGAAATCCAATCATTGAAGAGCACAATGGATGGTATTAAAAGCAGATTGGATACGGTGGAGGAGACGATAAATGAAATAGAAACTAGGGAAGAGGAACACAAAGAAGCTGAGGTACCGAGAGAAAAATGGATCTCTAAGAATGAAAGAATATTGAGAGACCTGTGTGACCAAACTAAACAGAACAATATTTGCATTAGAGGGGTACCAGAAGAAAAAGAGAGAGAAAAAGGGATAGAGAATGTCTTTGAGGAAGTAATTGCTGAAAACTTCCCCAATCTGGGGAAGGAGGTAGTCTCTCAGGCCATGGAGGTGCACAGATCTCCCAACACAAGGGACCCAAGGAAGACAACACCAAGACATATAGTGACCCATCCTGCAGGTCTGCAACGCCGGGTACCTAGAGAGAGGGAGAGGGAATGAAAAGGGCAAGGGACGCGAGAAATGGAGACAAGACCAGATTCTCTGATCAAGTCTCGATATATTGCTTTGTTAACACTTCCTTATAAGCAGTTCAGAAATGAGGAAGTACAGCTCATTGGTTACATTATATGCTAATAAAGACAGGAGGGTACAGCCAATCACTTCTAATATGTAAATAAGGGATGGGAAGCATATCCAACCATCTTTTAGGCAGAGTGCATGCGTATTAGCCCTTGACGTAAGCAGCGGACTGGAGTGGGAAGCTGTGGCGCCAAAGTGATCAAGAAGAAGTAAACAACACGATGGAGTCTTTAAAACAAAATGGAGTCTTATTGTTCTTGTGCCACATGGCTCCCAACATCTCCTCCCTTTTTTTATATAAAAGAAAGGGACAGTCGCTATTAGCGATGGGCATTAACCAATTGGGGGAGTAGTGACCTGGCTCCTCCAAGACTCCCCACTGATGGGTGTCAAGGTTGGCCCTTAGTATCTTTTGCAGAGAGGAGGAAGGGCATTTGTTATTTTTGATACTAACCTCCATGCAAGCCAGGTTTTTCTCTCAGGGAATTCAGAGGTGGTTCATGGACCTTCCCTTGCGGTGCTCAGCCTCGCACCCACATTGGTGCCCATATCATACTCATTTTAAGGTGAGCCGATATGCATAGGTCTGAATCCTATGCAGTTCTTAAAAGAGGGGAGCTATTTGGCACAACAACAACAACAGGGCACATTATACCTTTGGCCCATTAGATCAAGCTGATGATAATGGACTTGTGTTTGTCTGCCGAGGGCAGTACTAATTTGTTCTTTTAAGGGCCAAGGGAGAGTATGAGCATAAGGCCCAATTAACCAAACAAAAAGACTCTTAAAACCATACATCTCTAAAGATTATAATAAATACAACTTACCGTAAAAAGAGATACAATGAATTGATTGATAGAGGGTACATAAAGCAAGGCAAATAAGTAACAAGGTTCAACAAGGTTTAACATCATTCTTTTTCTAGGCAGGTGGTCTGAGAGAACGCCTGCTATATAGCATTTGGCTTTCTCCTGGTCAGGGCTGTTCTCGTGACGGCCCAGGAAAGGTCCACTAGTGAGGGGCTGAGGAGATATCATTACAACTCAGCGAACCCTCTATCGGCTAAATCGAGTCTATGATAGTGGACTTGCAGGGGGCGAGCAGCGAGGGAATCAACTTGTTGTTTTATAAACACTGTAAGCTTGTTGAATAAGAAAGGTCCTAGTGATAACAGCAGCAGGAGACTCAACAAGGGTCTTATGGAGGCTCTTGTTTGGCGCTCACGTGGGATTGCTGAATAGAAGACGTTTTCTAAATTGAAATACAAAGAAGGCCACCAGGCCCATAAGGCTCCCTCTGACGTTGTGGAGTTGTAGGTGGTCCAAGACCCTCCATTCAGAACTTTCCAAGTCATCTTATAAGGGGCATGTTGCTGTTGCCCAGAAGTGGCTTCAATCTTGGGCAGGCTTAGCAGAATCCAGAATACACGTATCCCAATCTTTTTCATGTTTATTCTGTAAAAGAAAAGAAATGTGATCTCAGGGGATTTCATCCACTCTGGATAAACGGTTAAAGTTATCTACCTGTTTTACGAGTCTTTCTGGTAGCCATCTTGCTGCTCCCTTTTTGGTATCAAAAACACACACTGACCCCCGTCCCCATATGAGGACTGGGTCGGGTCCTTGCCATTGATTGTCCAAAGGATCTCTCCATTTCACCTGTGCATAAACAGGCTGCTTGCCAGCATGCCAGAAACGTTCTGTGGCGGTATGTCCTTCCACATCCAGAATGAAAAAATTTAAAATAAAGAGTGCATGTGCCAAGAGGTTTCTTGGAGAGCCTTTGATGGGGTACCATTCCCCCTTTTTTATTTTATTCAGTGTGGTTTTTAATGTCAAATGAGCTCTCTCAACTCTGCCTTGTCCTTGGGGGTTATAAGGGATCCCTGTGACATGGGTGATATGTAAACGAGCACAAAAGGCTTTGAATGACTTTCCAGTGTACCCTGGGCCATTATCCGTTTTTATTTTGGTGGGTTGGCCTAAGGTGGACAGAGCAAGCAACATGTGAACAATAACATTTTTGGAGGCTTCACCTGTTTGCAGTGATGCAAAGATAAACCCACTAAAGGTGTCTACGGTGACATGGGCAAATTTCAATAAGCCGAATTCAGGTATGTGAGTGACATCCATTTGCCAAAGTGCATTGGGAACTAGTCCCCTTGGGTTTATTCCTAGGTGGGGAACGGGGGAATGAGTGGCACAAGTGTCACATTGCTTTACAACTTGCCGTACTTGTTCTCGGGTGATTTTGAATTTAAGTCTTAAGGTGCGTGCATTAAGGTGATGAAGTGCGTGGGCTTGCTGGGCAGCAGGCACTCCAGTTTGTACCCAGAAAATTCTTTTTGTGGCTGAATCTGCAAGTGAATTCCCGCGGGCTAGGGGACTGGGAAGTCCAGAGTGTGCCCGTAGGTGACCGATATAAAAGGCATGGTGCTGGCGCCAAATTAATCTTTGCAACTGTCTGAAGTGGGATGCTGCCTCTGAAGCATGCTTGATCTGTGCTGCAGTCTCAAGCAGCGGCACTGCATTAGCTATATAAGCACTATCGGTATACAGGTTAAAAGGAGTTTGTGGGAAAGCAGAAAAAACTGCAATAACAGCACGCAGTTCTACTAACTGAGCGGATTTTAAAGTGGTCAGAATTTTCACAATACGACCCTCATGAACATAAGCTGCTAGGCCAGTGGAGGAGCCATTGGTAAATACGGTGCATGCATTTTTAAGGGAGTGCTTGGAAGTTCTGGTAGGGAAAAAAAACTCATGGAGGCACATAAACTGGATAAGTTTGTTGTTAGAATAATGATTATCTATTTGACCACAGAATGAGGCACAAGCAATTGGCCAACAATCAGTGGTCTGAAATAGCCAATGAACTTGTTCCGCAATATATGGCTGGATAATGACATCTGGCTCTTTTCCAAAATACCTTTTTCCCTGTTCTCTTCCCATCTTAAGAAGGTCTGCAACTGCTTGGTAATAAGGAAGAATCACTTTTTCTGGTGAAGAGGGGAGGTGTACCCACATTATAGGTGCTGTTTGCCAAAAAACAGTGGTTGGGGTAACACAGGTTTTACAGATGATAAAACTTAAAGGCTGCTCATAATCTATGGCTGTAATAAATTGTGAACAGATAGCATCTTCTACTAATTTTAAGGCTTGTCGCCCTTCGGGTGTTAAACATCTAGGGGACCTAGGGTCTGAGTCACCTTGTAGACTATCAGACAAAGTCTTTAGTTCTCCAGTGGTCAATTTTAAATAGGGCCTAAGCCAATTAATATCGCCTAAGAGTTTTTGAAAATCATTGAGTGTCTTCAAGGAATCCAGCCTCAATTCTACTTTTTGAGTTGAGATATGAGATCCTACAAGTTGAAATCCCAGGTAAGTATAAGGGTCTTGTAATTGGAACTTCTCGGGAGCAATTAAGAGTCCTCTGCTCTTCAAAGACTTCTGCAGACCATCAAAGCATTTAAGTACTTGTTGTCCTTCTTTTCCAGCGATAAGAATATCATCCATATAATGGATAATATATATATCTTCCCAACTGTCTCTGACCTGTTGTATAGCTGAGGCTACAAATTTTTGACAGAGTGTCGGACTATTGACCATGCCTTGGGGTAACACTAACCATTGGTATCTCTTCATGGGCTCTCTAAAATTGGTGGAGGGGACACTGAAAGCAAAGCGCTTTTGGTCTAAGGGATGAAGAGGGATAGTGAAAAAACAGTCTTTTAGGTCTATAATTATCTTATAGTGTCTTAAAGGGATAGCAACAGGGGATGGGAGTCCAGGCTGCAAAGCTCCCATTAATACTATTATTTTGTTCACTGCTCTCAAGTCTTACAACAATCTCCATTTTCCTGATTTTTTTTAATGACAAATACAGGTGTATTCCATGGAGAATTGCGCTCTACAATGTGTCCAGCAGCTAACTGCTCCTGCACTAGCTGTCGCGCTGCAGACAACTTTTCTTGTGCTAGAGGCCACTGATCAACCCACACAGGCTCATCACTCTTCCATGTTATCTGATCTGCGTGGGGTGCAGGATTCTCAGCAGCCGCTAACATAAATTTCCCAATCCTGCTCTAGCCTTGTTTGCTTGGGGCAGTATTGGTTCAGTAATTCCTGTCTCATCCTTACCAAGCCCCTTTCCTGGTGTATATCCTTGTTGTAACATTTGTGCTGTAACTAAATCATTAGGGCTGCACATAATAAGTCCCATCTGTGTGAGTAAATCTCTTCCCCATAAATTAACTGGCAGTCCCGGTAGGACAAAAGGCTGGACTGTCCCTTGGTTGCCCTCTTTATCTTTCCAGGTTAGAAATTCACTACTTTTCTCGGGATTCTGGCTTTGCCCTATACCTTTAAGGTTGGTGATAGATAGGGACAGGGGCCAATGTGAGGGCCAAGAATCTTTCTTTATTATGGTCACATCTGCTCCTGTGTCTATTAACCCTTGAAATTCTTTTCCATTCAGCCACAGAGTTAGCATGGATTTTTTGTGGGACACATTTTGGACCCAATAAGCATCAGAAGACCCAAATCCTTGGGCCCTCCTTTGATCTTTCTTGAAAGGATTAGTGGTCTTCGGGAAGGGCAACAACAACAACTGAGCAATCCTCTGACCTGTATTGATGGTGCTAATATTGGCAGGTGAGGAAGCCATGATTTTAATTTCTCCCTCATAATCATTGTCTATAACTCCTGGAAATATTTGAGGGCCACTCATAGTGACGCTACTTCTCCCTAAAAGAAGGCCAAGTGTCTTTTGGTAATGGACCAAAGACTCCTGTGGAAAGGGCCTGAACCCCCTCTCTGGGGTTAGTACTGTGTAGGAGGAGGCACAGAGGTCCAATCCTTCACTTCCTGGGGTGGCTCTGCAGAGCTGGGAAACGGATTGTTTGTTGACTGCGGGACAAACTTGATCGCCCCAAAAGCTTGTTTTGGGGGCTTGGGGCTGGCCCCGAAACCCATTTCCCGACTGGGGGGACAATGGCCATCCTTGGGCATCAGTTTTAGATCTACAGTCATTAGCCCAATGTTTTCCTCTTTTACATCGTGGGCATAGCCCAGGAATTTTTTGAATCTGTCCTCCTGCCTGATAACAGTTTTTAGCAAAATGTCCAGGCTGTCCACATTTAAAACAGTTGGCTCTCTGGGCTAACAGTTGTTGAACAGTGGACCCTTGTAATGCGGCAGCCATGGCGAGGCCTTGCTGATAAGCAGCCCCGATATCTGCACAGAGGCGGATATAACCGGACAAATCTGTCTTTTTCCTGTAAGGTCTAATAGCTGCTTGGCAGGCTGAATTAGCATTCTCATAGGCCAATTGTTTCACAAATTCAGTGCCTGCCTCAACACTCCCAAAAATCCTCCCTGCTGCAGTCATGAGCCTATGTACAAATTCTGAAAATGGCTCATCAGGTCCTTGTTTGATATTAGCTAGACTGGAACTGAGATCTCCTTTGACTGGCAAACGCCGCCAAGCTTTTAGGGCAGCAACACTCATATGCGCGTACAAATGTGGTGGATACTGCATCTGATTAGGCGCCCCTTCATAAGCTCCATCACCAAGGAGCATATCAGCTGTATTAGGGTTTCCTGCTTGGCATTTCTTCGGGCTGTGTCTCTACAAGCCTCTACATACTCAGATTTCCACAACAGATAATCTCCCCCTGACAGCGTAGCTCTTGACACTGTCTGCCATTCTGCAGGAGTTATCCAAGCGTCTGAAATGGCTTCTAAAATAACTTGTGTGTAAGGGGCAGTGGCTCCATATTGGGAGACTGCTGTCTTTAACTCTTTTATAACTTTAAAATCTAGGTTATGCAATTCTCAGACTCTGGCATTAGGGGGCCCTGTCTCAAAAACAGGGAAGCCTTGATTTGTCTCAAGCATGGCCTCTGCTGTGGAATCTGCTGCGGGCACACTCTGTAATGGCGGCCGGAAACTAGATTTCAGCTGGATATGGGCGGAAGGTGCCGAAGCTGGCACATCGTCCTTTTCAGGACCCTTTTTTGAATATTTCGAGTGTCCTACTTTCAGTTTTTCTAGTTCAGCTATCAGCTCTTGATGTTCCTTTTCAAGTTGTATCTGTTGTTTTAAATAAGCTATTTTATCTTGTAATTCTTGTTGGGGATCTAAAGCAGGCATAATTAATGGAGGGGCAGTGGGAGCATCGCCCTGCACAGAGCCTGAAGTAGAGGGACTATAAGGAGGAGGACGTTTTAAAGGAGGCCAATTAGAGTCATGGTATCTAGCAGCCTCATTTTCTAATTCCTCTTCTTTTGAGGGACTAAGTCGGCTAGGGCTCTTTTGTTCTCTGAAAGCGCTCAGCGAGGGGTATAGGGGCTCGGGCTTTTTGGGCACTCCGGATCTGGCAGCCTTGGGTCTTATATCTTGTTTAATTTCTTTTGTGTCTTCCTCACTGTCTAACGATATTAGTTCTAAGTTTTCACAATCAGTCTTGGAGCTTGCAAGGACATTACTCCTAATTCTCTTATCATGTGCCGAGTCTGACTGCTCAGAGGTCGGGGGGCAGTCTGGGGAGTTGCACTGTGAGGCTCTCTTAAGATTTTTCAAGATAACCTCCCCTTTTTGAACTACGCTGCAACTTCCTCAGAATTATGGCGGTGAACAAGCAAATCATTAATCAGATTCCAATAAGAAAATGCTGTAACAGGGACCTTTTCTGGCCCAAAAGTGTTACAAAAATCATTCATAGCGTCTCCTACTCTTTTCCATTTTTTCTCATCTATGGTGCCTTCCTGGGGCAGCCAGGGGCAAAATTTATCTAAAAACTGCAAGAAATCTTCTAACTGCTTTTTCTTTACCCTTACTCCTCGTGTCTGAAGGGCTTCCTTTAAACTCCTAAGGAATGCCTCTCTACTACTTATTCCTTGCCCCATCATTCACAGACTCACCTCTGCGCTGGAGCGGTCGGGCAAACTGCTCAATCGGCCACGGTATCTTGATCTCGCCGTCGCTAGCAGCATCTTCTTTTTGCTTGTGGGCCGCCGTCCCTTTCGTCTGTGTTCCTCTCTGAATCCCTCGTGCTCGGGACCCACGTTGGGCGCCACTTGACCCGTCCTGCAGGTCTGCAACACAGGGTACCTAGAGAGAGGGAGAGGGAATGAAAAGGGCAAGGGGCGCGAGAAATGGAGACAAGACAGGACTCTGATCAAGTCTCGATTTATTGCTTTGTTAACACTTCCTTATAAGCAGTTCAGAAATGAGGAAGTACAGCTCATTGGTTACATTATATGCTAATAAAGACAGGAGGGTACAGCCAATCACTTCTAATATGTAAATAAGGGATGGGAAGCATATCCAACCATCTTTTAGGCAGAGCGCATGCGAATTAGCCCTTGACGTAAGCAGTGGACCAGAGTGGGAAGCTGTGGCGTGAAAGTGATCAAGAAGAAGTAAACAACACGATGGAGTCTTTAAGACAAAATGGAGTCTTATTGTTCTTGTGCCACATGGCTCCCAACAATATAGTAATTAAAATGGCAAAGATCAAGGATAAGGACTATTAAAAGGAGCCAGAGAGAGAAATAAGATCACATAAAAAGGAAAGCCCATCAGACTTCTCAACAGAAACCTTACAGGCCAGAAGGGAGTGGCAGGATGTATTTAATGCAATGAAGCAGAAGGGCCTTGAACCAAGATTACTTTATCCCACAAGATTATCATTTAAATTTGAAGGAGGGATTAAACAATTCCAAGATAAGCAAAAGCTGAGAGAATTTACCTCACACAAACAATCTCTACAGTGTATTTTGGAGGGACTGCTATAGATGGAAGTGTTCCTAAGGTTTAATACCTGTCACCAGATGTAATAAAACCACAATAAAGAAACTAGAACACCTAATTACTAAGCAAATGCAAAATTAAAATAACTATCCCCAAAGTCAATCAAGAGATACACAAAGAGTACAGAATGTGATACCTAATATATAAAGAACAGAGGAGAGAAACAGGAGAAAGAAAAAAAAAGAACCTTTAGTTTGTGTTTGTAATAGCATATAAAGTGAGTTAAGTTAGAGTCTTAGACAGTAAGGAAGTTAACCTTTAACCTTTGGTAACCATGAATTTAAAGCCTGCAATGGCAATAAGTAAATACCTATCGATAATCACTCTAAATGTAAATGGACTGAATGCACCAATCAAAAGACAGAGAGTCACTGAAGGATAAAAAAACAAGACCTATCAATATGCTGCCTACAAGAGAAAACCCAAAGACATACACAGATTAAAAGTGAAGAGATGGAAAAATATATTTCATGCAACTAATAGGGAGAAAAAAGCAGGAGTTGCAGTACTTGTATCAAACAAAATAGACTTCAAAACAAAGAAAGTCACAAGAGACAAAGAAGGACATTACACAATGCCAAAAGGGTCAATCTAACAAGAAGATATAACCATTATAAATATCTATGCACCCAACACAGAAGCATCTACATATGTTAAACAAATACTAACAGAATTAAAGGGGAAAGAGAATGCAATGCATTCATTCTAGGAGACTTCAACACTCCACTCATTCTGACGGACGGATCAACCAGGCAGAAAATAAGTAAGGAGACAGAGGCACTGAACAACACAATAGAACAGATGGACCTAACAGACATCTACAAAACTCTACACCCAAAAGCAGCAGAATACACATTCTTCTCAAGTGCACATGGAACATTTTCAAGAACAGATCATATAATAGGACACAAAAAGAGCCTCAGTAAATTTAAAAACATTGAAATTGTACCAACCAGTTTCTCAGACCACAAAGGTATGAAACTAGAAATAAATTACACAAAAAATGAAAAATCCCACAAACACATGGAGTCTTCACAACATGCTCCTAAATAACCAATGGATCAATGACCAAATAAAAACAGAGATCAAGCAATATGTGGAGACAAATGACAACAATAATTCAACAGAGCAAAATCTGTGGGACACTGCAAAGGCCGTGCTAAGAGGAAAGTATATTGCAATACAGGCCTACCTCAGGAAAGAAGAACAATCCCATACGAGCAGTATAAACTCACAATTAACAAAACTAGAAAAAGAAGAACAAATGAACCCAAAGTCAGTAGAAGGAGGGACATAATAAAGATTAAAGCAGAAATAAATGAAATCAAGAAGAATAAAACAATAGAATCAATGAAAGCGGGCACTGATTATTCAAGAAAATAAACAAAATAGATAAACCCCTAGCCAGACTTATCAAGAAAAAAAGAGTGTCTACTCACATAAAAAGAATAAGAAATGAGAAAGGAAAAATCACTACAGATACCACAGAAAAACAAAGAATTATTAGAGAATACTATAAAAAGTATATGCTAACAAACTGGATAACCTAGAAGAAATGGACAACTTTATAGAAAAATACAACCTTGCAAGGCTGACCCAGAAAAAAACAGAAAATCTAAACAGACCAATTACTAGCAATGAAATTGTACTCGTAATCAAAAACTTACCTAAAAACAAAACTCCTGTACCAGATGGCTTCACCGCTGAATTTTATCAACCATTTAGTGAAGACCTAATACCCATCCTCCTTAAAGTTTTCCAAAGAGTAAAAGAAGAGGGAATACTTTCAAACTCATTCCATGAGGCTAGCATCACTCTAATAACAATACCAGGCAAAGACACCACAAAAAAAGAAAATTACAGACCAATATCCCTGATGAACATAAATGTAAAAATATTCAACAAAATATTAGCAAACCAAATTCAAAAATACATCAAAAAGACCATCCATCATGATCAAGTAGGATTTATTCCAGGATGCAAGGATGGTACAACATTTGAAAATCCATCAACATCATCCACCACATTGACAAAAAGAAGGACAAAAACCACATGATCAACTCCACAGATGCTGAAAACCGTTTGACAAAATTTAATATTCATTCATGATAAAAACTCTCAACAAAATGAGTATAGAGGGCAAGTACCTCAACATCATAAAGGCCATATATGACAAACCCACAGCCAACATCATACTTAACAGTGAGAAACTGAAAGCTTTTCCTTTAAGATTGGGAACAAGACAAGGATGCCCACTCTCCCCACTTCTATTCAACATAGTACTGGAGGTCCTAGCCATGGCAATCAGACAACACAAAGAAATAAAAGGCATCCAGAATGGCAAGAAAGAAGTTAAACTGTCCCTGTTTGCAGAGGACATGATACTGTACAAAAAAAACCTAAAGAATCCACTCCAGAACTACTAGATCTAATATCTGAATTCAGCAAAGTTGTGGGATACAAAATTAATGTGCAGAAATATGTGGCATTCCTATACACGAACAATGAACTAGCTATCTGGAAAACAATTCCATTCACAGTTGCATCAAAAAGAATAAACTACCTAGGAATAAATCTAACCAAGGAAGTAAAAGACTTATACTCTGAAAACCACAAGACAGTCTTGAGAGAAATTAAGGAAGATTCCAATAAATGGAAACACATCCTGTGCTCATGGATAGGAAGAATTAATATTGTCAAAATGGTCATCCTGCCTAAAGCAATCTACAGATTCAGTGCAATTCCTATCCAAATACCAAAAGCATTCTTCAACGAACTAGAGAAAATCATTCTAAAATTCATATGGAACCACAAAAGACCCCGAATAGCCAAAGCAATCCTGAGAAAGAAGAATAAAGCTGGGGGAATTATGCTCCCCGACTTCAAGCTCTACTACAAAACCACAGTACTCAAGACAATTTAGTACTGGCACAAGAACAGACCCATAGACCAATGGAACAGACTAGAGAGACCTGATATAAACCCAACCATATACGGTCAATTAATATATGATAAAGGAGCCATGGACATACAATGGGGAAATGACAGCCTCTTGAACAGCTGGTGTTGGCAAAACTGGACAGCTACATGCAAGAGAATTAAACTGGATTCTTGTTTAATCCCATAAACAAAAGTAAACTCGAAATGGATCAAAGACCTAAATGTAAGTCATAAAACCATAAAACTCTTAGAAGACAACATAGGGAAAAATCTTCTGAATATAAGCATGAGCAACTTGTTCCTGAACTCATCTCCTCGAGCAAGGGAAACAAAAGCAAAAATGAACCCATGGGACTACATCAAACTAAGAAGTTTCTGTACAGCAAAGGACACCATCAGAAGAACAAAAAGGCATCCTACAGTATGGGAGAATATATTTGTAAATGACATATCCGACAAGGGGTTAACATCCAAAATATATAAACAACTTACACGCCTCTACACCCAAAAAGCAAATAACTCAATTAAAAAATGGGCAGAGGATATGAATAGACACTTCTTCAAAGAAGAAATTCAGATGGCCAACAGGCACATGAAAAGATGCTCCACATTGTTAATCAGAGAAATGCAAGTTAAAACCACAATGAGATATCACCTCACACCAGTGAGGATGGCCAATATCCAAAACACAAACAACAACAAATGTTGGTGAGGATTTGGAGAAAGGGGAACCCTCCTACACTGCTGGTGGGAATGCAAATTATTTCAACCATTGTGGAAAGCAGTATGGAGGCTCCTCAAAAAACTCAAAATAGAAATACCATTGGATCCAGGAATTCCACTCCCAGGAATTTACCCTAAGAATGCAGCAGCCCAGTTTGAAAAAGACATATGCACCCCTATGTTTATCGTAGCACTATTTACAACAGCCAAGAAATGGAAGCAACCTAAGTGTCCATCAGTAGATGAATGGATAAAGAAGATGTGGTACATATACACAATGGAATATTATTCAGCCATAAGAAGAAGGCAAATCCTACCATTTGCAACAAAATGGATGGAGCTAGAGGGTATTATGCTCAGTGAAATAAGCCAAGCCGAAAAAGACAAGTATCAAATGATTTCACTCATATGAGGAGCATAAGAGCAAAGAAAAAAACTGAAAGAAAAAAACAGCAGCAGACTCACAGAACCCAAGAATGGACTAATAGTTACCAAAGGGAAAGGGACTGGGGAGAATGGGCGGGAAGGGAGGGACAAGGGGGGAAAAGGGGCATTACGATTAGCAGATGTAATGTTGGGGGGCACGGGGAGGGCTGTACAACTCAGAGAAGACAAGTAGTGATTTCATAGCATCTCACTACGCTTATGAAAAGTGACTGTAATGGTGTTGGTGGGGGGGGGACCTGATGAAGTGGGTAGTTTAATAACCATAATATTGCACATGTAATTGTAGATTAATGATACCAAAATAAAATTTTTTTTAATGGGCAGAGGATATGAAGAGATAGTTCTCCAAAGAAGAAATTCAGATAGCCAACAGACACATGAAAAGATGCTCCACATCACTAATCATCAGGGAAATGCAAATTAAAACCACAATGAGATATCACCTCACACCAGTAAGGATGGCCACCATCCAAAAGACTAAAAACAACAAATGCTGGTGCAGATGCAGAGAAAGGGGAATTCTCTTACACTGCTGGTGGGAATGTAAGCTAGTTCAACCATTGTGGAAAGCAATATGGAGGTTCCTCAAAAAAACTAAACTTAGAAATACCATTTGACCCGGGAATCCCACTCCTTGGAATTTACCGAAAGAATACAACTTCTCAGATTCAAAAAGACATATGCACCCCCATGTTTACTGCAGCACTTTTTACAATAGCCAAGATATGGAAGCAACCTAAGTGTCCATCAATAGATGAATGGATAAAGAAGAAGTGGTACGTGTACACAATGGAATACTATTCAGCCATAAGAAGGAAACAAATCCTGCCATTTGTAACAACATGGATGGAGCTGGAGGATATTATGCTCAGTGAAATAAGCCAGGTGGAGAAAAACAAGTGTCAAATGATTTCCCTCAATTGTGGAGTATAACAACAAAACAAAACTGAAGGAACAAAATAGCAGCAGACTCAGAGACTCCAAGAAGGAACTAGTGGTTACCAAAGGGGAGGGTTAGGGGACGGTGGGTGGGGAGGGTGGGAGAAGGGGCCTGAGGGGTATTATGTTTAGTACACATGGTGTGGGGGATCACGGGGGAAACAGCGTAGCACAGAGAAGGCAAATAGTGAATCTGTGTCATCTTACTACACCCAAGGACAGTGACTGCATTGGGGTATGGGTGGGGACTTGATAATATGGGTAAATGTAGTAACCACATTGTTTTTTCATGTGAAACCTTCATAAGAGTGTATATCAATAATACCTTAATAAAAAATAATAATAATAAATAAAAATTAAAAATTAAAAAAATAAAATTACCTACCTCATTGTTCAGAATGTGTTGTCTTGATGCCTAATGCTAGAGTATAAGCTCCCCAAGGGTCAGGGTATTTGCCAGTTTTATCTACTGAGAGTCTCCAACACTTGGAAATTTTCTGGCACATAGAAACTGGCATCCAATAAATGTTTTTAAATGAATGCTGCCATACTTGGAAAGAGAATTAACTTGACTTGGCTATCTGCTCAACAACTGGTCTGAATATTGAACAGTCGAGCAAAATCTCCAGTGCTTCTTGCTCAAGGATAGGTTGCATAATGAGAATCTCTCCAACCATATAAGTTATCTGGGAATTATATCAAATATGTCAGCTCAACAAAGTGAGTTATCTTGGGACTTCATCATCTTCTGCATGTCTAAATAAAGCACATTTTGACAGAGAACCACAATTCGTGGTTTCATGATATAATTGACATAACAGCAGCACTTAAAATAAGTTTTCCTTGCTTTTGGATAGATTTTGCCATCCTCTAATGCACAGAGTGCTTTTTAAAGAAGAAGCTATAAACTGTGAAGAACACATACATTGTAATTATATAAAGTGTGCTAGCATAATTCTTTTTAGAGAAAAACTTCCTCATTCTGAGTATGTTAGTATCAAGAGATTCCTCCTTTGGTCGGTAGGATGGAAGAAAGGCACTTAGCAATTCATAGAGAAACTGAGAAAATGGAAAATATGGCGAATTAGGATGAGACAGACCTATCAAGCTCTGGGTTCCTATGGTATCAATAATGACAGCTATGCAGTTAGAGGTAGAAACCCCATCTTGCTGACATACTTTCTGGAAAAGCCTAGACTGAGTAGAGGTGTGAGGTATGTGGGCAGGGGCACCAGAAACACATTATAAAGAGGAGCTGTGTCCATTTTGAAACACAGCAGTGTGTAAATGGTAAAAGAGCTCCTATGGGAGGTGTGGGAAGAAAACTCAGGTAACTTGACTGTAAAGATGCCAGCCCAACAGCAGCTGCAAGGGAATCTTCAGAGAGGGAATTTTGTGCTAAATCAATCTCTTTGGTGCATAAACCAGAATTATTTTATTTAGTAGTATTTTCTTTTCAAGGCATGAGCTGTGGAATCAAATAACCCTTGTCCTCATCTGAATTTCACCACTGGCTAACTGTGGGATGCTGGGCAAGTAATAACTCTCTCAGGCTCAGTCCCACATCTCCATGAGTGAGTAGTCCCATTTCTCACGTCGGTAGTGGCCTTTGTACAGGGGCTGGCATCCAGGAAAATGTCGATAAGTGGCAGATACTATTTTTCATCTTTTGTATGGAGGGATATGGAAACTGGCTTTCATTTACTTTTATATTTCCTTTGGTATTTTCATCAAGTGTTTTTTGTTTTTTGTTTTTAATATTGGCTTATCCAAAAAGTGCCAACGTGGAGTAAGAAAAGGTGATAATGTCATTGCTTAGACCTGAAAGAGACAGCAAATGCAGGAGACCTCCGGTGGTAGCTACAGTTCCATGAGGTAACTCAGCATAAAAGGCAGTGACACCGAGAGCAGACACCGGGGACCTTGGGGAGGCATTCCCCTCTCTGCTGACTGGTGCATTACATGTTCTTTTCTTTTCTGAAACTAGACCATGCATTTTGTTCCTTCATTTGTTCTGTTACTCATTCTATTTTACAAAGGCCAGGCACTGCACAAAATGTGGAAAGAGGGAGCGGAAAATAGCTGGAAGCCCAAGCTCTCTGAAATCCCAAACCCAGGAGGGATCAGCCAAAGAAACCAACAGATGTGCCAGGTGATGAAGGGGAAGGATTTAAGGCCATGTTCCCATGCAATTCCACGTCTGCTTAAGGACCACTGGCTTGGGTGTCAATAAGCATGTAGATATGGTGAAATGTTTTACTGACATTATGTATTACAATACTTATTTACAGGTTCTTAAACAGGCCAATAGAAAGAAATAATTACAAGAGGGTTTATTTTACTTTATTAGCAAAGATGTTTTGCATGTACTGGAAATCATTTTGATTTCTGGAAAAAGAAGGAAATTCTTTAATTGTTCTGCACTGAGATCAGGTATTTTTATTTCAAGTTTCATTATAATAATTCATTGTTGCCCCAGATCAGAAGTACCCATCTTCCTTTAGACTTTCAAGAAAGTCGGAAGGCTATGAAAAATAGTTCTAAGATCTCAGCTGTCATTGCCTACTTCTTGGCCCAGGCTTGGAGGTGGATACCCAGGCCTCTGCTTATACCAGTCCCTGCATCTTGTGGCCTGGCACCAGGCCACAGTGACTTTGCCACTGCAAAAGCATTATTTCAGCATCAGCCAAAAGAAGAGCAAATTGGACTTGCACTAATACCAAAGCCACCAAGTGAAATCAAAAGATGAAGTCAAAATATGGAAGCAACTCACAGTCAAGGAGATGTGGTCTAGGGCAGGCATCAGTGAACCTCATGGCAGTTAGAACAGAGCCAGACTTCATCTCATAAAAGGAGCAGTGGCGCAGGCCTTCCCCATGTGAAAACCAAAGAGATCTTCTCTGTCTCCTTTATGACAGCACCCAGGGACGGGAAAGATAGATTGAGGGATCAGAGGCTTCTTCCCAGAGCCTCTCATTCTCATGAACGTACACATCTACTATGTCAGCCCAACACAATGGCTTATGTTATTGTTCCCCATATTGGCCGTCAACCCTGTAAGGAGATTGCACATCCCAGCCCATTTCCAGATAGTAGTAGTAGCTCTCTTAAGGTGGGGTACACTCTTCTGCCACATTATCAGGGTTGGCCATTGACTTGTCTGAGCCAATGAAATGTCAATGGAGGTTGCAATGTGCCAGTTCCAAGCAAACACTTGGAAGAATCACATTTTTCAGCCAATTCTGTTTTTCTCTCTGCCACAAAAATAGTATGTCCCAAGTTAGCACTGCTTTTTTTCCAGTTTCTGGAAAAAGCAGAACTATAGAAACTAATGCACAACCACCATATAATATCAGTGGGAAATGAACATTTGCAAGAGCAAGCCCCAGAGATTTAAAGACTACGTGTTACTGCAGCTAAGCTGACTCACACACCTGATATCACAAAGTCATAACACAACTACACTGGCATAAGCATCCCTTCTCTGAGGGCATCCCATTCTTGGAGGGGCTTGGATTTTATTCTAATGATGAGCCAAAGGACGTTAGATAGCATTGGTTCATGCCATATTTTTTCTGCAGTCAGAAGGTACTACGAATAAAAGAACAATCATTGTACCATCCTAGAAGAGCTGAATTGCTGTAAGGTAAGCCATAGTTACCCTGGCAAGTCATAATTGGTCCACAGTTCTGGAAGTGGCCGTGAAATAGGTCAGCCTTGAAGAAGGTGGGGTACAGCATAGGTTTATATTTGCCCCACTACACCCTACTGCTTAGAGCCCATAGCAAGTTAAGTTGTCCTCCAGTCCAGGAGCACAGAGAAAAACCATACAGTCAGCTTCTTTTGGCTCCCAGTTCTGCCGCGGCATTCATGGCCCCACCTCTTCCTTTTAATGTGCTTATTTGTGGGCTGTTTGACAACTCTCCTGCTAAGCCAGTGGCCTTGGGGTGCAATTACAAATACTTTAAAACTTGAAGCTAGCATGTTTTTCAAATCAATTAAAAGCATTAAAAAATACCTAGAGAGGTAGCCAAGAGCAACCAAAGTCCTAGCCGCCTGGACAGAGCCACTGGAGCCTCCAGGGCCGGACAGACCCAGTCTTGCCAGGAGCAGCAGGGAGGAGAGAACCATGGGATTCTGAAAATGGCCTGGAGGGTGGGAAAATATGGCTGAGCAGAGGGTATTTGTTCCTAGAATGCTGCTGCTTAACACAGGAAGGGCAGAGAGGGCTGGGATGCAGACCTCAGGCATAACTGTGGGGGCCACACCCCAGTCCTTGGCAAGCTCAGCTTGGTGGTGGGGCCGGGCCTCTTGAGGACAGCCAGCAACGAGCTGACTGGTGCCATCAGAGATAATGTCTACTGTTTCTGGAGCGAGTGATTCTTCAGAAGATTAGCAGCAAAAAGGATTCACTCTTTGGCTAGACCAACTTGAGGGGATGACTCACCAGCCGGGACTGATGAATCTGGGAAAGGATGAGCAGAAGGAACTCACACGAGGCAAAGCTCAATGGCAGCAAAACAAGGATCATCCGGTGATGCCTCACCGCAGAGCAGCCACAGCGGGACGTCAGAGCAGCTTCCCTTTTCAAGCCAGTCCCCTTCTTTTATAGATGAGGAACTGAGCCCAGAGAGGTGAAGTGACTCACCCAAGACCACACAGCCAGTGAGAACATGGCAGGAACAGGGCTGCGAGCTACATTTCCCAAATGCTGGTGAGAGCTCTTCCTGAGTCTCCACACCAGCCTGTTCTAAAATAAACATGAGAGCTTTGCAGAAACCCCTAATGTCCAGTCCAGGTAAGCAGAGAAAAGCTGTAACTACAACTGGCAGAGCTAATAGACTTGTTGCAATTGATGAATGATCAGCCCAGGACATTGACCTTTCTGCTGAAAGTTCCCAAGAAAAACAGGTGTATAAGATACTGTTGTATTGATAGTATCTGCTTGTGGGATGCAATCTCCAAGCCACTGAAACTCGTATTTGAGAATTCTGCAAGGCAACCATACTGTCAGTGATGAGATCCTCCCTAATGAGAATTCCATAAAGCCTAAGTAAAATGCATCACACTCCATTTGAGGCTGGGGGTGGAGAAGACAGGTGGGTGGACTGGAGGGGGCCCGGAAGAGGAAGGAAGATGAGGAAAGTGCTTAACAAACACACTTACTGACAAATAATGAAAACAAAGGACTTGGGAGGGGCGGGTGCACTAAATTAGCTTTTCATATGAGAAACAGAGTAAAGGATTCATTCAAAAACGCTGTAGGTCACCTGAAAGTTGTTTTCAAACACTGGATTGACATAAAGATCTTAGAAATATACAGAAAATGCAAATTCCTTCCCCTGCCAGCTGTCATGCTTTCATTTCCTCCCAAACCAGATCCTAAATCCCCATTCAGCAAAATATAATATAATACATGAGAGCATGAACAGACATCCTCCACTATCATAAAAGCAATTTGACTTTTTTGTTGTACAAATGTCGTCAGGCTCCAGTGGAAGATGTTCTTTCCTGTAGCACTTGGTTGCATTTGGGCTTCACACAATGATGAACTAACTTCTCAGGAAGGAACACCTCTCTGGCGTTTGCTAGATTCATTCGGTCACTTCTGACAGTTCCCGTTTTGTTACTTGCGGCAAACTGAGCCGAGTTTCTCTTTGCATAAACCACACAAAAACCATGACTTCAGAATAGCTCTCAGGGTTTGCTGAGCTGTAACAAAACTCAAACACAGTGTGAGTTAAAAGAATTTCAAAGAATCACTGAGGCATCTGAACCCTTCTGAAAATGATTCTATCACCTGGCTATCTAATAGGGACTGAAACTCATTTGAAAATGAGGAAAGAAAGACACGCAATAGGCAATATGATTCCATGTATCCTGGGCTCTTCCTCTGCAAAGAAAGCCAAATCAGACACAAGAGGGGTCCTGAGTCCAGACTCCTTTCGGAAGGAAATTCCTTGTGACTCCCTCCATCCTCGTACTCCCCCCACCTCCAGTTCTCACCCCAGACTGTGAGCCTGATCCTTAACAGAACTAAAATCCACCTACAAAGGGGAAAAGATTAGGTGGGTTGATTTCCACCTTCACACAATAATGCTTTATCTGTCAGAGGAATGTGGGGTTAGGATTGATACTAGAAGGGCAATTGGGTCTTAGGCACGTCTTGATCACAAAGCATATTCGGGGTCACAGAGAGAGCATGGCTCACACATCAGCCCAAAGCCTTTTCTAGTCAAGTTTCAAAATCACTCTCCCCCAGAAGGGTGAGCAAGGCTGGTATCCGAGAAACCAAACTGGCCTGTTTGAGTTTCATTTCCCTCCACTCAAGACGTAATGATGAAGCACCACGAAAGTAACTGCTTTAAAAACCACCTAGATTCCCCAGGTTATTTTAGATCACCTCATAGGAAATAGCAGAGAAGGCGAATTTAACTCTGCCAGTTTTTTTTCACCAATTAAGACCTTAGGTAGGTATATACTATGAGATGAATGTGTCCACCACCTCGAAATTCATATGTTGAGGCCCTAACCCCCCAGTACCTCAGAATGGGGCTTTTTTGAGACACGGCCTGTAAAGAGGTGATTAAGGTAAAATAAGATCTTTAGGTTCTAATCCAATAAGACTGGACCATCTTTATAAGACGAGAAGATGAGACACAGATGAAAGGCCATGTGAGGACACAGCGAGAAGACGGCCATCTAACAAGGCAAGGAGGGAGGCCTTCCGAGACACCAATGCTGTGTCAAGGAGATATTCAACACCTTGCACTCAGACTTCCAGCCTCCAGAACCGTGAAGAAATAAATTTCTGTTGCTTAAGCCACCCAGTCTGTGGCACTTTGGGATATCAGCCCAAACAAACTAATCCAGTATATTAATTTTTCCATAGTTTAAGTACATACCCCAATACATAGATCAGTAAATTAAAAACTTACCACTAAAACTAAATATAATCTGTCTCTCGTATTTAATGTTTTATTAATGTCCACATTTCATCAGAGCCATGTCTCAATAACCAAAATGGCACACTTGGCCTGGAAGCCTTGGTTTCATAATACTTAATACAGCCAGCAATCCATAATACTTGCTCTAACTATGTGGACATCAGCATTCACAGTTTGGGATTATCATCTCCATTTTACAGATGTGAAAAGTGAGGGCTTCACAGGCTACACAACTTGTTCGAATTATGCAGCTGGAAAAGGGAAGGGCCAGAGTTTGAACCTCGGTAGCCTGAGCCAGAGTCATGCTCCTGACAGCAGGGGAGCTCTATCTCAGCAGGCAGGAAGAAAAGAGATGGTGATACATTCTGAGTTTTAATGGCTGAGAGAAAGGTCGTATCACTGGTGGAAACAGAGAAATTCCCAAAGTTTTGTTTTGAGGAGAAAACAGAAGTTGCTTTGAGTTGGATGTTAGCTCTGTTAACTCCAGTGGAGAGTCCGGAAGTACTAAGGCTTCTCCATGGAAGCAGATGAGACATCGAAGTAGATCTTAAAGAGACAAGAGAATGACAGGGACTTTGTTTGAGTAGGGCCAAAATTAAGATGAGACTGAGGGAGAGGCAGCTGTGAAGATACCAGAGAGGCAGAGCAGAACCAGAAAATAGTGTGTGTCCCAGGCATCAAGGGCAAAGAGTACTGAAGATGCGGTGGTAAATACCCTGAATAGCAAACTGCTCACTCGTGTTGTTGGCAACTTGAAATAAGTGTCACATCAAACTATTTCTGGGACAGGCAATTGGTTTGGCTAAACTTTTCATTATTGAGGTATTGGGGTCACTATATAATAAAAACTAACGTTTTCCAAAAACAATTAACTTTTCAGTGTTCACTAAAGTATGGAAAAAAACATAAAATACTTGGAAACAGAAACATATTATTGGTTTTGCAAATAATCACAATGACCTAAATATTAAAGAATGCTTTAATATTTCCTATATTATCTTATTTAACATAAATACTATGTATGTATTAATATTATATGCATTCTTAATATTTCATTTCTTAAATTCAGAAAAATATGTAAAGGCTTAAAAAACCAACAGAGTTAGCTATATTTTGACAAAATAGTAAATATGAGTAATGCAAATATCTAGTAATCTTCTAAGTTACAACAAATTGAAAAAATAAAACTTGTGGTCTAATAAGTACAAACCCTGCTGCTTTACTAAATCAATGAAAAGAAAAGGTTGTTAGTGGAAAAATGTATATATCACACACATTTATTATATTTTTTCAAAAAAATGGACTTAATCTTACTACCTAACATGGAATCTTTGAGTTGTAAAGGCCATTCAAGCTAAATCATCATGCCACATATATAGGCAGTAATTTCCTCTGCAATATCACTAACAGATGGTCATTCAATGGTCCGTATCATTGTCTCTATTGTTTAGAGAAAGTTCTTCTTAATACTGAGTTTAAAGCTCCCAGGTAACATTGATTAAATTCTTCCCTTGGGACAGGATTAAACAAGTCTGGGCCACAATAATTAGCCTGTCTCTCATTAATTTTCCATTCTGCACAAGGCTAATTCTTCAGTTTGGCTCTCCTACTACACAGTTTTCAGACCCTCCCTGTTGGGCTCATTACTTGCATGCACTCCAGCTTAGCAACTGATCCTTCAAAGGTAATGGTCAAATTTTAATACAAAACTCCAGCTGTGTCTTGACCATTATAATTGTTACTCAACAAACAATAATTGGGAATCTATTAAGTGCAAGACACTGGACACAAAACAAGACGTTTAGACCTCCCATCTTCTGGGCAACATCTACAGTATAAGACTGTGTTGAGTTTTTGGAAACCTTATGGTATTTTGGTCTAATAGTAAATCCATGGTTAATTGATTTGTCCATGTTTTACTTTTATTTTCACAAAAACTGCTGTCAAAAAAGGTTTTGTATGTGATATATTGTCATTGTAAAATTGACCTTTTGAAGTTGACAATAAGGACTAATATATTTCATGTCATTTCATAGCCAGTTGTCCAACCTGATGAGCTTATTTGGAAACTTTCCTCTTTTGCTCCCAGCTTTGTAAATTGTAAATGTGTAAATTTGATAAACATGGCCTTCATGTTTATGTTCAAGTCACTAATAAAAACATTCATAGGAAAAATCCAAGAGCAAAGAACTGTGGCATGCCTGGATGAATTTCCTTCCAGACTGACCTCTCTTGATTTATATCCTTCATATGACTGTCTAATGACCTGAAAAGTCATCTGTTTGTAGCATCAGCCATCCCACATGCCTCTATCTTGTTCACTAGATCATTTAGATAGGCTTTATCCAATGCAATACAGTAATACAGATTACCAAGGATTTATTTGTGGTGGTTATAGTTACCCCTATGGAAAGAAGAAGAAGAAAATTGTACAGATAGCTGATTGATAAGAAAGCCAAAAAGGGAACCAATCACAAAAACAGCAGCAGAAACTGTTAGGAAACAACAGGGCTCAGAGAGTGCAGCACACCATCAAATCAAGGGCAAATAAATGGTCTTGAGAATGAAGAAATCCTTACCCCCATAGAAAACTCCCATGTTTCTAGGAAAATGCCTCTCCACTCCTCTAGGAATATTGTGGAATAATTTAGGATGTGTGAAAGGAGCACACTGTATATTACAGGATGAGAGATAAAGACACATCTGCCTAAGTTACGGAAGATGAAGTCTTCATGGACTTTGACCTGAGATATGATAATTCTTCTTTTAGATTGTGTTACGACTAGTCCTTACTGGTTATCAAACCCTTAATTTGGAGTTGTTTCATACTTTATTTTCTCCCATGGGGATTTTGGCCCAATGTTGAGAACTGGGAGTCCCAGAACCAATAAATATATGCTTGGTCTGTTATCTTATGGTGATCATACAATCTAGAAAGTCTATGATAAATGAAAATGGGAGTTAACTTTGACTTATTCTTAATAAACATCGGTTGGTCCCTATCGATTACCATCTTCTTTTCCAAATGTTCATTCACCATTTATCTAATAAAAGATTCTAGAATTTTTTCAATCTATTTTTTAAATATTTACACACTGTCAACCTTCTTTCACTTCTCCAGTTCCCTAACGTCTCTGACAATACCTACTGAGGACCTTTACTCCCCAAGAGGTAATTTAACACTAGAAGCATGAGCACATTTAAGATCTCTTGAGGGTTTCTTACTTTCTCTTCCCAAATCCCAGGTTTGGTGATAGAGTGGAAAGAGAACAACTTTGAATTCAGAAAACCATGTATCAAACTCCTGGCTCTGCCACTTAATTAACACTGTGACTTTGGGCAAACCACCAGCCCTCACAAGCCTCATTATGTTTCTTTATAAATTGGGGATACTTCTTAATTCACAAGGTTACCTTTAGAATTAAATGAAAGTATGCAAGCAAACCAAATAAATAACAAGATATTAGCAAATAAAATCCAGCGATATATAAAAAGAATTATTCAATAATTGGTCAAGAGGGGTTTATCCTGGACATGCAAATTTGGGTCAGTCAGTGCAATCTACCATACTGAGTGAGAGCCTAAAAAAAAACATCATCATATCAACTGATGCAGAAAGGCATTTAACAAAATTCAGCATCCATTCCTGATTTTAAAACAAAACAAAACAAAATCTCTCTGAAAACCAGGAACAGAAGTGCAAACTTCTTAAACCTGATGGACAGCTGCAAAAATCCTTAAGATAATATCACACTAATGGTAAAAGACTGAGTGACTTCCCCCTACGATTAGGAACACGCCAAGGATATCCACTCTCACCATTTCTACTCAATGTCATAGTGGAAGTCCTAGCCAGTAAAATAAGGCAAGAAACAGAAATAAAAGGCATATAGATTGGGAACAAGTAAATGAAACTGTCTCTATTTGTAGGTAATATAACTGTCCACAGTGTCCCAAGATCTCTAGAAAAAACAAAATAAAAAACTCTCCAAGTAATAAGTAGGATTGTCATGGTTACATGATACAAGGTCACCACACAAAAATTAATTATATTTTTATATTCTAGCAATAAACAGTTGAAAACAATTAAAATCACACTACCACTTACAATAGTTCCAAAAATATAAAATATTTATACATAAATCTAACAGAATGTGTACAGGATTTATGTGCTAAATAAAACACTGTGAAAATAATCAAAGAAGACCTAAATAAATGGAATGAGATATTATGTTTATAGATTGAAGACTTAAACCTGTAAAGATATAAACTCTCCCTAACTTATCAACAGATCCAATGAAATCTCAATCAAAATCCAGTGAGATTTTGTAAATAGACACAAACTGATTTTAAAATTGTTATGGAAAACAAGGAAACTGGAAAAGCCAAAACAATTTCAAAAAAAAGAAAAAATTTGGAGGAATCACACTGCTTTATTCTACGATTTACTATAAATTTACAGTAATCAAGATAATGTGGTACTAGTGAAAATTTAGACATACTGATGGGTGGATTTGAATAACAGGCCCAAAATTAGATCTACACAAATATGGCCTCTTAGGTTTGACAAAATTCCAAAGAAAACTCAATGTAGAAAGGTAATCTTTTCAACAAATGGTATTGGAAAATTTTGATATTAATACGCAAAAAGAACCCTACCCTAAACTTCATATCTTACCCAAAATTTAACTAAAATAGATCATAGATCTAAATGTACAACAGGCAACTATAAAGCTTTTATATGAAAACATAGGAGAAAATCTTCAGTGTTGAGGCTAAGCAAAGTGTTCTTGGACATGGCACCATAAGCACAATCCATAAAAGAAAAACATGGTAAATAGGACCTCATCAAAATTGAAAACTTTTATTCTGTGAAAGATACTGTTAAATGAATGAAAAGATAAACATTGACTGGGAGAAAACACTTGAAAATCACATATTCGACAAGCACTTGTATCCAGGTCTCTCAACATTCAACAGCAGAAAATCAAAAACCCAATTTTAAAATGGGTGAAAGACTGAGACACTTGTCATCAAAGATAAAAGGATGTCAAGGAAACACATGAAAAGATGTTCAAAATTATTTGCCATTAGAGAAACATAAATTAAAACCAGGATAAGATATTTTCACACACCATTTAGAATGGTTAAAATAAAAAATACTACCCAGAGGGGGTCAAAGATGGTGGCATGAGCAGGGCAGCAGAAATCTCCTCCCAAAACCATATATATTTGTGAAAATACAACTATTCCTAAAAGAGAGAACAGAAGATACAGTACAACAGCCAGGCTACAGCTACATCTGTGCGGGTAAGATACAAAGCCACGACCCGGCAGGACCCGAGCACTGCCCCACCCCAGCTCACTGGCGGGAGGAAAAGAATCAGAGTGGGGAGGGAGTGGAAGCACAGGCCTGCCAAATAACCAGCCCTGGTGATCTGCATCAGGAGCACAGACACACATCACATGGTGGATTGGAGATTAGAGAAATGGAAGGGCAGGATCTGAGACAGAGACTGCGAGCGGGTCCCCACAGCAGCTCCCCTGGGACAAAAGAAAAGCGGGCGCTTTTTTTAAAGTCTTAAAGAGACAAGGGCCCAACAGCAGAACAAAATCGTCCCAGCGCACTCAGCCCAGCAAGCTGGGAATCTAGAGAAATTTCGGGCCCCCTAACCAGCTGCTGGGTAAAGCAGCCCTGCTGAAGCCCCTCACGGCAATAAGCAGCCTGCCATTCGTTCCCGCGGCAGGCACTGCAAACGGTCTTGCGGATCTGCCACAGCTATCAGAGGGAGAGCGGCCCCGCCCACAGCAGCCACACAGAATCCCCTCCCAGCGGGCATGCAGCTAACCGGGAAGGGCCACACAGAATCTCCTCCTGGTAGGCACACACCTAACCAGGAAGGGCCGTGGAAACAAGAGCAAGGTCCAGAAGGCACCAAGGAGCACAGAACGCATCCGGCATGGCTGCAAAGCCCTGCAGTGCTCTAGCCTAGCCTGAGGCCGGCCCCGCACATGGCAGCTCGGGGGATTATCCCAGACACTGCCTCCCGGTGTGCAGGTAACCAGCACAAGCTGCAGAGAAGGGCAAGGAGAACAACAAGCAGGAAGAGACATTGTTCTCCCAGGTGACACACATGGCACCTGCCTGCGACCACTTCTATCACGATGAAAAGACAGAAGAATATGCTCCAGTCAAAGATCACCCAGACAACCCCAGAGAGAGGAACTGGTGGGATAGATTTAAACAATCTTCCTGAAAAAGAATTCAAAATAAAAGTCATAACCATGTTGATGGATCTACAGAGAAATATGCAAAACGTAAGGGAGGAAGTCAGGAGGGACATTACAGAAATGAAACAATCGATTGACGGACTTAAGAGCAGACTGGACGAGACGCAAGAGACTGTTAATGGAATAGAAACCAGAGAACAGGAATACAGAGAAGCTGAGGCAGAGAGAGATAAAAGGATGTCTAGGAATGAAAGAACTGTGTGACCAATCCAAACAGAACAATATTCGCATTATAGGAGTACCAGAAGAAGAAGAGAGAGAAAAAGGGATAGAAAGTGTCTTTGAAGACATAATCGAGGAAAACTACCCCAAGCTGGGAAAGGAAATAGTTTCTCAGACCATGGAAGGAAACATATCTCCCAACAGAAGGGACCCAAGGAAGACAAAACCAAGACATATAATAATTAAAATGGCAAAGATAAAAGACAAGGACAGAGTATTAAAAGGCAGCTAGAGAGAGAAAAAAGATCACCTACAAAGGAAAACCCATCAGACTATCATCAGACTTCTCAACAGAAACCTTACAGGCCAGAAGAGAATGGCATGATATATTTAACACAATGAAAGAGAAGGGCCTTGAACCAAGAATACTATGTCCAGCCCGATTATCCTTTAAATTTGAGGGAGGGATTAAACAATTCCCAGAAAAGCAAAAGTTGAGGGAATTTGCCTCCCAAAAACGACCTCTACATGATATCTTAAAACGACTGCTCTAGATGGAAGCACTCCTAAGGCTAAAAAGATGTCACCAGAGAAAATAAAATCATAGCAAAGAAAGAAGACCATCCAAATACAAACTAAAGGCAAAAAATAAAATCACAAAAACAGTCAAAGGAAACATAAAAGAGTAAGAATAAAACACCTAGCATATAAAGAATGGAGGAGGAAGAATAAGAAAGAGAGAAATAAAGAATCATCAGACTGTGTTTATAATAGCTTAACAAGAGAGTTAACTTAGACTGTTAGAGAGTAAAGAAGCTACCCTTGAACCTTCAGTAACCATGAATCTAAAGCCGGCAATGGCAATAAGTACATATCTATCAATAATCATCCTAAATTTAAATGGACTGAATGCACCAATCAAAAGACACAGAGTAATAGAATGGATAAAAAAGCACAACCCATCTATATCCTGCTTACAAGACACTCACCTCAAACCCAAAGACATACACAGACTAAAAGATAAGGGATGGAAAAATGTTTTTCATGCAAACGACAGGGAGAAAAAAGCAGATGTTGCAGTACTTGTATCAGACAAAATAGACTTCAAAGCAAAGAAAGTACCAAGAGATAAAGAAGGACATTACATAATGATAAAGATGTCAGTCCAACAAGAGGATATAACCATTATAAATATATATGAACCCAACACAGGAACGCCAGCATATGTGAAACAAATACTAACCGAATTTAAGGAGGAGATAGACCGCAGTGCATTCATTTTAGGAGACTTCAACACACCACTCACTCCAAAGGACAGATCAACCAGACAGAAAATAAGTAAAGACACAGAGGCACTGAACAACACACTAAAACAGATGTGCCTAACAGACATCAACAGAACTCTACATGCAAAAGCAACAGGATACACATTCTTCTCAAGGGCACATGGAACATTTTTGAGAATAGACCACATACGAGGCAACAAAAAGAACCTCAGTAAAGTCAAAAATATTGAAACTCTACCAACCAACTTCTCAGATCACAAAGATATAAAACGATAAATAAATTGTACAAAGAAAACAAAAAGGCTCGCAAATACGTGGAGACTTAACAACATGCTCCTTAATAATCAATGGATCCATGACCAAATTAAAACAGAGATCAAACAATATATGGAGACAAATGACAACAACAACACATAGACACAACTTCTGTGGGACGCAGCAAAGGCAGTTCTAAGAGGAAAGTATATTGCAATCCAGGCCTATTTAAAGAAGGAAGAACATTCCCAAATGCATAGTCTAAAGTCACAATTATTGAAATTGGAAAAAGAAGAACAAATGAGGCCCAAAGTCACCACAAGGAGGGACATAATAAAGATTAGAGAAGAAATAACTAAAATGAAGAAGAATTAAACAATAGAAAAAATCAATGAAACCAAGAGCTGGTTCTTTGAAAAAATAAACAAAATAGATAAACCCCTAGCAAGAATTATGAAGAGAAAAAGAGAATCTACACACATAAACAGAATCAGAAATGAGAAAGGAAAAATCACTACAGACCCCACAGAAATACAAAGTATTATTAGAGAATACGATGAAAATCTATACGCTAACAAGCTGGAAAACCTAGAAGAAATGGACAACTTCTTAGAAAAATACAACCTTCCAAGACTGACCAAGGAAGAAACAGAAAACCTAAACAGACCAATTACCAACAACGAAATTGAATCGGTAATCAGAAAACTCCCAAGAGCAAAACCCCGGGCCAGAGGGATTCACCGCTGAATTCTACCAGACATATAGAGAAGAAATAACACCCATTCTCCTTAAAGTTTTCCAAAAAATAGAAGAGGAGGGAATACTTCCAAACTCATTCTATGAAGCCAGCATCACTCTAATACCAAAACCAGGCAAAGACCTCACCAAAAAAGAAAATTACAGACCAATATCCCTGATGAACATAGATGCAAAAATACTCAACAAAATATTAGCAAACCGAATTCAAAAATACATCAAGAGGATCATACACCATGATCAAGTGGGATTCATCTCAGGGATGCAAGGATAGTACAACATTTGAAAATCCATCAACATCATCCACCACATCAACAAAAAGAAGAACAAACACCACATGATCATCTCCATAGATGCTGAAAAAGCATTTGACAAAATTCAGCATCCATCCATGATAAAAACTCTCAACAAAATGGGTATAGAGGACAAATACCTCAACATAATAAAGGCCATATATGACAAACCCAGAGCCAACATCATACATAACAGTGAGAAGCTGAAAGCTTTTCCTTTAAGATTGGGAACAAGACAGGGATGCCCACTCTCCCCACTATCAACAACATAGTACTGGAGGTCCTAGCCATGGCAATCAGACAAAATAAAGAAATACAAGGCATCCAGATTAGTAAAAAAGAAGTCAAACTGTCACTATTTGCAGATGACATGATATTGTACATAAAAAACCCTAAAGAATCTACTCCAAAACTACTAGAACTAATATCTGAATTCAGCATAGTTGTCAGATTCAAAATTAATACACAGAAATCTGTTGCTTTCCCTTACACTAACAATGAGCTAACAGAAAGAGATATCAGGAAAAAAATTCCATTCACAATTGCATCAAAAAGAATAAAATACCTAGGAATAAACCTAATGAAGGGAGTGAAAGACCTATACTCTGAAAACTACAAGACACTCTTAAGAGAAATTAAAGATGACACTGACAAATGGAAATTCATCCCATGCTCTTGGCTAGGTAGAATAAATATTGTCAAAATGCCTATACTACCTAAAGCAATCTACACATTCAATGCAATCCCTATCAAAATACCAACAGCATTCTTCAATGAACTGGAACAAATAGTTCTAAAATTCATATGGAACCACAAAAGACCCCAAATAGCCAAAGCAATCTGGAGAAGAAAGAATAAAACAGGGGGAATTAATGCTCCCAGACTTCAAGCTCTACTACAAAGCCACAGTAATCAAGACAATTTGGTACTGGCACAAGAACAGACCCACAGACCAGTGGAACAGAATAGAGAGTCCAGACATTAACCCAAACATATATGGTCAATTAATATATGATAAAGGAGCCATGGATGTACAACGAGGAAATGACAGCCTCTTCAATAGCTGGTGTTGGCAAAATTGGACAGCTACATGTAAGAGAATGAAACTGGATTATTGTCTAATCACATATACAAAAGAAAACTCAAAATGGATCAAAAGCCTGAATGTAAGTCATGAAACCATAAAACTCTTAGAAAAATCATAGGCAAAAATCTCTTGGACATAAACATGAGCAACTTCTTCATGAATATATCTCCCTGGGCAAGGGAAACAAAAGCAAAAATGAACAAGTGGGACTATGTCAAGCTGCAAAGCTTCTGTACAGCAAAGGACACCATCAGTAGAACAAAAAGACATCCTATAGTATGGGAGAATATATTCATAAATGACATATCCAATAAGGGGTTGACATCCAAAATATATAAAGAACTCATGTACCTCAACAAACAAAAAGCAAATAATCCAATTAAGAAATGGGCAGAGGATATGAATAGACACTTCTCCAAAGAAGAAATTCAGATGGACAACAGGCACATGAAAAGATGCTCCACATTGCTAATCATCAGAGAAATGCAAATTAAAACCACAATGAGATATCACCTCACACCAGTAAGGATGGCCTACATCCAGAACACAAACAACAACAAATGTTGGTGAGGATGTGGAGAAAGGGGAACCCTCCTACACTGCTGGTGGGAATGCAAATTAGTTCAACCACTGTGGAAAGCAGTATGGAGGCTCCTCAAAAAACTCAAAATAGAAATACCATTTGACCCAGGAATCCCACTCCTAGGAATTTACCCTAAGAATGCAACAGCCCAGTTTCAAAAAGACATATGCACCCCTATGTTTATCGCAGCACTATTTACAATAGCCAAGAAATGGAAGCAACCTAAGTGTCCATCAGTAGATGAATGGACAAAGAAGATGTGGTACATATACACAATGGAGTATTATTCAGCCATAAGAAGAAAGCAAATCCTACCATTTGCAACAGCATGGATGGAACTAGAGGGTATTATGCTCAGTGAAATAAGCCAGGCAGAAAAAGACAAGTATCAAATGATTTCACTCATATGTGGAGTATAAGAACAAAGAAAAAACTGAAGCAACAAAACAGCAGCAAACTTACAGAACCCAAGAATGGACTAATAGTTACCAAAGTGAAAGGGACTGGGGAGGATGGGTGGGAAGGGAGGGACAAGAGGGAAAAAGGGCCATTATGATTAGCAGACATAATGTGGAGGGGGGCATGGGGAGGGCTGTACAACTCAGAGAAGACAAGTAGTTATTCTATAGCATCTCACTACACTGATGGACAGTGAATGTAATGGGGTATGTGGGGGTGACTTGATGAAGTGGGGAGTTTATTAACCATAATGTTGCAAATGTAATTGTAAATTAATGATACCAAAATAAAAAATAAATAAATGTAATAAAATAAAAATAAAAAATACTGACAATACCAAGCACTGGGTAGGATGCAAAACAACTGCAGCTTTCATGTATTGCTGGTGGGAATGCAAAAATGGTTACAGACACTCTGGAAAACAGTTGGTAATTTCTTATAAAGTGAGACAAATGTACCATCTGACCCAGCAATCCCATTTCTAGGTATTTCCCCTGCAGATGAACAGTTCTGTTCACATAAAAATCTTCACATGAATGTTTATAGCTGCTGTATTCATCCATAATTAAAGAATGTTCTTCAATGGGTGAATGGTTAAATAAACTATGGTTAATTCATAAAAAGAAAAACTACTTAGCAATGAAAAGGAACAAACTATTGATACACTCAACAACTTGGATGAATCTCAAATACAGTGTATACTGGGTGAAAGAAGCAAGTCTCAAAAAGTTACATACTGTAAGATTCCATTTATCAAAAAGATAACATTATGATCACAGAGATTAGTGGTTGTCAGAGATTAGGAGGAGGGGCAGCTTGTGATACAAAGGGATAGCAATAAGAAATGTTCATGGATAAGAAAAGTATTCTTTATCTTTATTGTGGTAGTAGTTATATGAATCTATACATATTTTAAAACTCATAGAACTGTACACCAGAAGACAAAGAGTCAATTTTACCATATATTAATTTAAAATTTCTTAATGCTAAAATTAACGAACATTCTGAAAGACAGTTCATTTGTTTCCCAATTTGTGAAATAGGAGTTTTAAACTTACTTTATAAGATTCAATGAAATAGACAAAAATGTTTACTAATAAGGTTTCTGCATTGAGTAGTCAAGCTTCCTGAGGCATAAAGTATGAAACAGAGGTAAGTACATTACATGCCCTTTAGTTTTACAAGTTTAATTAAAGATGCAGGCCCCCATGAGAAACATCTTTAATTGAACCCCATTCTTTAAAAGGAGTAGCCTTTCTGGACTAACAGAATCCTATTCCTAAACATCTATTGGGTCTTCTGTGAGTGATTTGCTTCTGTTCTTGTCTGCATTCCACATACACTTTGATTCACTTCAGTTTCCCACACCACTATCACAATGGTCAATCTTGTACTGATTTACAAATTTAAGAGGTTTTCAAATCCCTACTTGAAAATAGCCCAAAGTTCAATTATTAGAGTATATAACATCATCTGTCTATAGCTTTAGCAACTACACAAATTGCACACATGCTTGAGCTTTAGAAATTCCAACTCTCCCCTAATGAAGATCATAAAATTTTACTTCTCTCTTTTTCCCACTGTCTTCTTTCAATACGATCTTGGAAACATTCTAAGACCTCCTGATTTTTGGAAAAGAATATAACTCTGAACTGGAAATTGTCTCAAAACTCTTCTTCCAGAACTCCCACACACACAAGCATTATTTCAGAAAAGGACATTACTATGGAGGAATGATTAAGGTGAAGGAATGATGCTGCTTTATAATAAATTACACCTACGACCTAACAAGAAATATTAACTATTCTTGAAACTGCAAGAGAAAAAGTTTACCAGCAGATTCCAAACAAAGAAAGGGATACCACCAGTGTCATTAACTTTAATAAATAGAAATTAAAGGGGCAGAATATGTGTACCACAGAAGGCACAGCTCCTAACTTCACATCTTAGGCCCAAGAAACTACATTGTTCATAAACAAAATCCTGAAGATTTTCACTAACATACCCTCACACACACATCTGAAAAGAAGTAAATGTGTTATATATTCTTATCTTCTCCCTCTTCTGACTGGGAAGGGTGAAAAATAGATGCTAAAGAAAAGCAGGAGATGCAAACAACATGGCTGATTCTCTGTGAAGGGAATGAAGTCCTTGAGGTCCTGGTGAACTCAGGACCAATGTGAATTCAAGGTCTAGGCAGAGGCCAGCCACACACATGAAAACACACACACACACACACACACACACACACACACACCAAACCCACCAGATACAAGAGAGTAAACAAAACACAAAACCCTAGTTTGTGGAAGTGATGGATGGGGTAACAAAACTAAAGTTAGGCTAGACACAACTTCTAGCCCAGAGTTGAGTACTGCTAGGAATGACTGTTAAGACTCTGCTTAAGTTACTTTCGTTTCACTATAAGTCAGTAAATGGTGCAAATGTTCAAGGTTTCAGGTGGGTGGGGATAGATCCCAATGCTCCCCTTTGTTCCTCAGAAAGAGTCACCTAAAGACCACTGCTAGCATATCTTAAAGGAAGCAAAGAATCCTCTGACTAGAAGAGTAGAGAACCATGGCCAACAATCAGAGTGAATGGGATTTTTAATAATAATAAGTAGCACAACAGTGAGAAGAAACTGTAGACAAATAGGAGAAGAAGAAAAAAATTTTTAATACAAATAATTAAGAACCTAACCTAGGAAAAAAAAAACAAGAAATAGAAGGAAAATTTTCAGAGGAACTTTAGTCACAGAACAAGTTAGCATCAACCACTTGAATCTGACAAAACAAGGGCACAAAGATTAGAATATAAAGAACACTATAATATAAAAAGGTGAAATATTATTCTTAGAAAATAAAATGAGGACCAAAACAACATCACTGAATATAAGCAAGCTGAGAACAAGAAACAAATAAGACTGAAGGAGCAAGAGACAAAATCAACTTACTTCTATTTAGTAAAAGATTATGACCATCACAGTAACCTCAACGAGCATGGGGTCTTTAAAGAAGCACAAACTACAAAGTAGAGAGGACAAAAATAGTCCCCCAACAAATGTATAATTGGTGTCCTAGAACAAAAATGAAAAGTGGAATAAGAAAATTATTACAAAGATATGTTACAAGTAAATACCCTGAAATGAAGAACTAAGTCTGCAGTAAAGGAACATGAAAATTAGGTCTAGAATTCTGTACATTGATACAGGTACAGGTTAAGTTAATGAATTTTGAGAATGAAGAAATAATTATTCAGGTATCAAAAAAAGATGATTACCACCAAGGAGAAAAAAAATCAGACAGACCTCAGACTTCTGCACAGCAACACTCCATGTTCAACTACAAATGAGAATTGTCTGCAGAATGCTGTCCAGTATGATACCACTAACTACACATGGCCTAGTGGAGACTTAACAACATGCTCCTTAATAATCAATGGCTCCATGACCAAATTAAAACAGAGATCAAACAATATATGGAGACAAATGACAACAAAAACACAAAGACACAACTTCTGTGAGACGCAGCAAAGGCAGTTCTAAGAGGAAAGTATATTGCAATCCAGGCCTATTTAAAGAAGGAAGAACATTCCCAAATGAATAGTCTAAAGACATAATTACTGAAATTGGAAAAAGAACAAATGAGGCCCAAAGTCACCACAAGGAGGGACATAATAAAGATTAGAGAAGAAATAACTAAAATGAAGAAGAATTAAACAATAGAAAAAATCAATGAAACCAAGAGCTGGTTCTTTGAAAAAATAAACAAAATAGATAAACCCCTAGCAAGAATTATGAAGAGAAAAAGAGAATCTACACACATAAACAGAATCAGAAATGAGAAAGGAAAAATCACTACAGACCCCACAGAAATACAAAGTATTATTAGAGAATACGATGAAAATCTATACGCTAACAAGCTGGAAAACCTAGAAGAAATGGACAACTTCTTAGAAAAATACAGCCCCCAAAGACTGACCAAGCAAGAAACAGAAAAACTAAACAGACCAATTACCAACAACGAAATTGAATCGGTAATCAAAAAACTACCCAAGAACAAAACCCCCGGACCAGGTGGATTCACCTCTGAATTCTACCAGACATATAGAGAAGAAATAACACCCATTCTCCTTAAAGTTTTCCAAAAAATAGAAGAGGAGGGAATACTTCCAAACTCATTCTATGAAGCCAGCATCACTCTAATACCAAAACCGGGCAAAGACCTCACCAAAAAAGAAAGTTACAGACCAATATCCCTGATGAACGGAGATGCAAAAATACTCAACAAAATATTAGCAAACCGAATTCAAAAATACATCAAGAGGATCATACACCATGATCAAGTGGGATTCATCCCAGGGATGCAAGGATGGTACAACATTCGAAAATCCATCAACATCATCCACCACATCAACAAAAAGAAGAACAAAAACCACATGATCATCTCCATACACGCTGAAAAAGCATTTGACAAAATTCAACATCCATTCATGATAAAAACTCTCAACAAAATGGGTATAGATGGCAAGTACCTCAACATCATAAAGGCCATATATGACAAACCCACTGCTAACATCATACTTAACAGCGAGAAGCTGAAAGCTTTTCATCTAAGATCGAGAACAAGACAGGGATGCCCACTCTCCCCACTGTTATTCAACATAGTACTGGAGGTCCTAGCCGTGGCAATCAGACAAAACAAAGACATACAAGGCTCCAGATTGGTAAAGAAGAAGTCAAATTGTCACTGTTTACAGATGACATGATACTGTACATAAAAAAACCCTAAAGACTCCACTGAAAACTACTAGAACTAATATCTGAATTCAGCAACGTTGCAGGATACAAAATTAACACACAGAAATCTCTTGCTTTCCTATACACTAACAATGAACTAACAGAAAAGAAATCAGAAAAACAATTCCATTCACAATTGCATCAGAAAGAGTAAAATACCTAGGAATAAACCTAACGAAGGAAGTGAAAGACCTGTACTCTGAAAACTACAAGACACTCCTAAGAGAAATTAAAGAGGACACTAACAAATGGAAATGCATCCCATGCTTTTGGCTAGGAAGAATAAATATTGTCAAAATGACAATACTACCTAAAGCGATCTACAGATTCAACGCAATCCCTATCAAACTACCAAGAGCTTTCTTCACTGAACTGGAACAAATAACTCTAAAACTCATATGGAACCACAAAAGACCCCAAATAGCCAAAGCAATCCTGAGAAGGAGGAATAAAACAGGGGGAATTACGCTCCCTGACTTCAACCTCTACTACAAAGCCACAGTAATCAAGACAATTTGGTATTGGCACAAAAACAGACCCACAGGCCAGTGGAACAGAATAGAAAATCCAAACATTAACCCAAACATATACAGTCAATTAATATTTGATAAAAGAGCCTTGGATATACAATGGGGAGATGACGGGCTCTTCAGCAGCTGGTGTTGGATAAACTGGACAGCTATATGTAAGAGAATGAAACTGGACTACTGTCTAGCCCCATACACAAAGGTAAACTCAAGGTGGATCAAAGACCTGAATGTAAGTCATGAAACCATAAAACTCTTAGAAAAAAAAATAGGCAAAAATCTCTTGGACATAAACATGAGCAAATTCTTCATGAACATATCTCCCCAGGTAAGGGAAACAAAAGCAAAAATGAACAAGTGGGACTATATCAAGCTGCAAAGCTTCTGTACAGCAAAGGACACCATCAGTAGAACAAAAAGACATCCTACAGTATGGGAGAATATATTCATAAAAAACGTATCTGATAAAGGGTTGACATCCAAAATATATAAATAACTCACGCACCTTAACAAACAAAAGCAAATAATCCAATTAAGAAATGGGCAGAGGACATAAATAGACACTTCTCCAAAGAAGAAATTCAGATGGCCAACAGGCACATGAAAAGATGCTCCACATCGCTAATCATCAGAGAAATGCAGATTAAAACCACAATGAGATATCACCTCACACCAGTGAGGATGGCCAACATCCAAAACACAAACAACAACAAATGTTGGCGAGGATGTGGAGAAAAGGGAACCCTCCTACACTGCTGGTGGGACTGCAAATTAGTTCAACCATTGTGGAAAGCAGTATGGAGGTTCCTCAAAAAACTCAAAATAGAAATACCATTTGACCCAGGAATTCCACTCCTAGGAATTTACCCTAAGAATGCAGCAGCCCAGTTTGAAAAAGACATATGCACCCCTATGTTTATCGCAGCACTATTTACAATAGCCAAGAAATGGAAGCAACCTAAGTGTCCATCAGTAGATGAATGGATAAAGAAGAGGTGGTACATATACACAATGGAATATTATTCAGCCACATGAAGAAAACAAATCCTACCATTTGCATCAACATGGATGGAGCTAGAGGGTATTATGCTCAGTGAAATAAGCCAAGCCGAAAAAGACAAGTATCAAATGATTTCACTCATATGTGGAGTATAAGAACAAAGAAAAAATACTGAAGGAACAAAACAGCAGCAGACTCACAACCCAAGAATGGACTAATAGTTTCCAAAGGGAAAGGTACTGGGGGAAATGAGTGGGAAGGGAGGGATAAGAGGGAAAAAGGGGCATTACGATTTGCAGATGTAATGTTGGGGAGGCACGGGGAGGGCAGTACAACTCAGAGAAGACAAGTAGTGATTCTATAGCATCTCACTACGCTGATGGACAGTGACTGCAATGGGTTTGGTGGTGGGGACCTGATGAAGGGGTAGTTTAATAACCATAATATTGCACATGTAATTGTAGATTAATGATACCAAAATAAATTATTTTTAAAAAGTAACAATAAAACAAAGGTCAAATACTTTTCCTGAAAAGGACCAAATACATATTTTAGGCTTTGTGGGCAGTGGGGTCTCTGTCAAGACTATATAATTTCACTGCTATGGCTCAAAAGCAGGAACAGACTACACAAACTAAAGAGTGTGGCTGTGTTATGCTAAAACTTTATTTACGAAAAACAAGGCCATATTGTCTCCATGAAGACTATTCAGTGTCACTCCTATAGCTTGAAAGAAAAAACAGACAATACATAAACCAATGAGCTTGGACAACTGGGCAAGTTACAATAAAACTTTATTTACAAAAACAGGCAGCTGGCCAAATTTGGTTGCAGTTTTCTAACTCTGACAGAGGGAAGGGCAAAGAAACGTGATTTGATGATATCACCATCTCCATTATGGGTGTTTAAAAACTACTGTCTAAAATTGAAAGACATTGTTTTTAAACACATAATGTCTATTTTAAAATTTGTCTAATACATTTTCCTTTAAGGAGGACTTTTTACTAGGAAATAATATCTCTGATGATAAAGCCATTAGTCTAAAATTCAGTTATTTCCTCTGTCCCACCTGTTTATTTCCTCTGTCAGTTCAAATAGCATTGAAAATAACCTTTTTGCTTTAAAATATTACTCATCGATTACTTTCTATGCCACAGAATAATTTATCCCTTCACTGTGGCTTTTTAAAACTTTTATAACCACATATCCAAAAAATGGGTATGATTATATTGCATTGCTTTAAAATGGTTGAAAAATATCCTTACCACTGATTTCACTTAGAACTGGAAAACTTCAGAGTACAGAACAAGCATGACGTTCTAACTGCAGTGTGCCATGTTAGGTTCGGGATTCTCCAGACCTGACCCGCCAGAACCCTCTTTGCTCTTTCTCTGAGTTCTCTACCTTTTCCTGTATAGTGTTGCTTTTACTTTAAAATAAGCCACTGTTTTTGTTTTTTCAGCCTAAGCTATTCTGTCAGCTCAGGTCAACTATCCTCATACTCTGTGATTCCCTCATATCATCTGACCCTAAAAATATATCCCGGCAGAGTCAAAGAATGTGTTTTTCTTTCCGAGTCATTTGACAGGTATCTGATTCCTAAAGTAAAAAGCCAGAACTAATGGAAGTTCAAGCATAGAGAACGCTGGCATGAAAAGGTCCTTTCACTGAGGGCCCTGTGTCCAGTGGCCATTTCTGCTCCAGTTTTCCTCCTTTAGTTAGAAAAGGGATCATCCAATCTCTGCAGGTGGAGTGCTGCCCGCAGAACTCAACTACAATCAAAAGGGACTTACCGGTTCTCTGAGAAAAGCAGCAACTGGAGCTTTATGAGAAAGTGCCAGTAAGTCATAAATAACTCAGATATCTTTTTCAAGGTAGATTAATTTCTAAAACGATAAATCTTTTGCCTGATACTTGTTCAAACATGAACCCTTCATCAGAACCCTTAGTCGTTTAGTCTATTTCCTTCTTAATACTTGAAAAACCTTACTACCATTCTGTGCATGGCTAGAACACCTGAAGCAAGATTGCTAGGCATTATTTAAACGTTAATACTTTTAATAACTTCTGCCATATATTCGAACATTCTAATCTAAAAATATAATTGTTCAGGCCTAAAAAGAAGAAAAGAAAAACTTTTTCACCTGAAGAATCCACATCAACCCCCACAAGTAAACTCATCTCAGAACCATCCATTTTGGGAAAATCACTGTCACTGTAATTGAATAAGAGAAATGAAGTTCCTTGTACTGCACTGATTATATCTATTTTCTTCAGATCTCATTGTGGCTCTCAGGCTGTGTCATCTTGGTGCCAATGTAAATTGCTAGATAATTCTTATGATAGATATATTTTACTCAAGGGCCATTCAAATATTTAAAAATAATTTTCTCTTGAAGAGAATAATCTCTTCTGGACTTCAGATAGGATAATTCTCCTCCACTCCTTAAATAGTAGGGCACATCATCAAGCCCAAGTGCCAAACACTCAGGGGCCCTACAGAAATAGTCATTTTGTTTGTTCAGCTGCACATAACCCCACATATCTCAGCCCGAAGCATGCATGGTATATTTAGTAACCACTTAAGTTGCTTATCTTTCTTTAGCATATTCTTCAATAATCCTAAGTAAGAAACTTCTAGAGCTCTAAAACTTTATCCCCGTTTTGCTTATAGTCAATGAGTCTTATAGCTTGAGATTCTTTCACCCATGCTATGACTCAGAGGATGTTACCACTTCTCCACAAAATTCCATGAAGGGAATTCAGATAAGAGATGAGATCATATTAGCAAAGTAGGAATCAGTGGGTGTCTGCACCCACAGGGATAAACATTGTGGGAACCACCCAAAGGCAACATGAGGGTGAGAATAGCTGGACCCACAGAGCCCATTGCTTTGCAGCAGTATGTCTGGATTCGCACATCTTGATCAGTGCTGGGGGAAAAGCCAATATGGGCCATGGTGAGTTTGTATCAGCATATCTAAAATACTGGTAGGTAGTTTCTGGATTCCAAAGAAAGGGGACATATTACTAAATTATTTCTAATCAAGCTTCAACTTCTGTTTCAGGAAGACAAGGAGAAAGTTGCTGTATTTGTCTTTTTTTTTTTCAACTCTGAACAAGGAAGGAAAACAAAAAGGAATGTGTTTAAACAGCAACATCTGAGCTTTAGATTCAATTCCCGAAGGATTTTTAGACCAGTCGGTTAATTACAGAGATGATTTACTAGGTGAGCTTATAAACTTCCCCCAAGAAGATCCTGAGCAGTCTTAGAAAACAACTATTTACTTTGGACTTACAAATGATTGCTTTAAAAAAAATTATGGATCCAGAAACTTCGATATGTTTTCTTCTTAGTATTGACAGACTGTCTAATATTATGGTTACAAGCATAGCCTCTGGAACCAGACTAGGTGAGCTCAAATACTGGCTTTGCTATTTATGAGCTTGGTCAAGTTAACCAGTTGGCGACTCAGTTTCCTTATATTTAGAAGTATCTGCCTCAAAAGATTGTTGTAAAAATTAAATGTGTTAATTTAAACACTACCTGTGTTTGCTACTATTATTTTCAGGGCACATCTCAAATTTCAGTCCTTATCATGATAAAATATTGTGTCTAAATTTGATTTTTCTCAATGTCTTTAGCCTCCCTTGGAAACCTGGCATAAAGGCAAAGAGAGATGAACTATTAATTCTATTTTTCCTTATTTGTTCACTCACTTTGTGTGTTCATTTATTCATTCATTCATTCATCTGGCATGTATTAAATACCTGTTATGGACCCTATATAGTACAAGACCTTGAGGACACAAAGACAAATAAAATATAATCTTCAGGGAAGAAAAGCATTTTATGTATGCTACTAAGCACATCAGTGTCTTAGGTCTTTAAGTAGAAGAATGAATGGTGGACATCTGAGTGAAGGAAAAATAAATCCAACTCTGGAAAAGGGTTAGGAAAAGCTCCATTGGGGAAGAAATGCCTGAGCTGAGTACTGAAGGACGAGCAAGGTTCCCCCTGGGGTCTGGGTTGGTTTGAGGACAGTGTTACAAGTAAAGGAGGATACAGCCAACCTCAGTGGACAAAGCAAAGACCCTCCAGCAACCTACTAGACAACACTGACACAGATTCTTCCACGTGCTGGATAAAACAGCGTAAGAAAAAATAACCAAGCTTGAAAGAAAGAAAAGGAAAGCAACCCATAAGTTTAAGAATTAAAGAGGGGAAAAAAAAAGAATTAAAGAGGGAAATCAAATGCACAGTAGTAAATCAAGCTGTTATAGCAGCCATCCAAGGGGTTGTTGGCCCTCCTTAGGAGTGGAGGCTGAGTTTTAGTATCTAGGCAGGAAAAGAAAAAGAACACAAGCCCTGTGACATAGAGCTGTGACTGAGACCTCTGAGCTCAGCCCGGCCCCCCTTTACAAAAAGGGAACTAGAAATCCTCCACTCACCAGCTTAGAGAAGTAGCAAGGAAGCGTGCCATCTGCCTGGAACTCAGGATGGGGAAAAAATGGAAAACCCCAACCCTAAGGCACACATGCAAGTGAAGGTCCAATTTCTATTATCCTGTGGTACCAAAATCCCAGACTAAGACATTAACATAAAGTTCATCTGGGACCCATGAAACCACTAGGAAACACAAAACTGGTACTTCCACTACCTAGGGCTCTTCCCCACGGGGAAAAAACATCAACCCTGCTAAAGATTATCTCACAATAAAATAAATACGGAAAAATCACACACACAGACACACACGGAAACGATCTACCATCATGAGAGAGAGTCAGTAAATATAACAAATAGAAAATTCATATCACAAAAACTAGATACAACAGATTTGAGCAAGACTATAAAATAAGTATGGTTTAAATAATCAGGGAGATAATAGAAGCAATAGAAACAGTAAGAGAACAGGATGGTGGTGAAACAGACAAGAGCAGAGGTTAATGCAGCACAGTCCACTTAGATAATTATTTGGAACTCAGCATCTCTAAAGTTGGGTAAGTTGGGTGGGGAGTGGAGGAGTGTATGGGTGATTGTGTATATTGGTGGGAGGTGGTATGGGGGAGCACAGAGGAGATGCATCAAGAGATAAGTACTTAGAAGTAGGCAGGATCAAGTTATGCAGGGTCTTGGATGCCCATCCTAAAAATTTTAGCTTTATCCCTCAGCAAGGAAAAGACACAGAAGAGTTTTAATCAAGGAAGTAATGAATACATTTGTTTTAGAATGTTCTCTTTGGCAGTAATTGGCAAAGAAGGACAAGAAAGGAGACAAGAAGGGGGGAATGTGGACCAAGCAGAAGGTTTTTACAGTAGACCAGATGTCTTTAGCTCCAAACTGTATTTACCGGCCAAGGAACGCTCAAATAGATTTACCAGACTTCCAAACTTTGATTGCCTTACAAACACCAGCAAAACCCCAGAAGTTGCTCCCAGCTTGAACACACATGTCAGGTGGTGCAAATGTTGGGGATACAGAGACGAACAAAACACAGGCTCTGTGTCTTTCTTCTCCAAGTGCTCGTAAACTTGCAGGAGAACTGGACATGTAAATAAACGACTATTACACAACATGATGTGTGTAAGAGAGGTAGGGACAGAGTGGTGTTGACAAAAATGTCACAGAGATGGGGACATTTGAATTGAATCTTGAAGGAAGAATAAGAACATTCAATAGAGGAGACATTTTGTAATTATTAAGACTCATAAATGTGACCTCAATATGATAAAATTTCAGCAAAGAGTTCCCATAAACTTCATAACTTGATGATATTCTGTCATGAGTCATCATGTATCATAAGCAAAGAATAAAACTTGATCCTCAGGGAGCCTTTAATGTAATAATAATCCTTTTTGGAGGATATCATAATAATTTGACAGGCACTATGCATATTCTCTACCCCTATAATAACTGCGAGGTTGGTCTTGTTCTACCCATTCCGAGATGAAGAAATGTATTAATAGAAAAGTAATTAAAAACAAGACTGGACGGTGAGAAATGGCAAACGTTAGTGGCCAAGCAGGGTATGTAATGGTGATCGTGGTGAATCCACATTTATCCCACCTCACAGGGAAATTCTCACCTCCCTGACCAGGACCGTCCAGGCCTGGAGACCATATTTCCTTTCATACTTCCTTCCCTGACAAGGTGACTGTAGGATAGTAGAATATGCCACCCCGAACATGCCACTTTGGCATAAACATTATTGAGCTGAAGGTAACTGAGAAGCAGCAGATATTTTTAAATAGCTCTCTGCCCTCTCCTATCTGCCTAAAAGTAGGACATAAATTTACAAAGATGGGTCCACACACACCAAGAAGGACAAAAGTTAATCACCAGAGACAACTTCAACACCTTAGCAGCCTGCAGGCGGCCACAGAGGAATCTACATAGCAAACGTTACTAACTAGCCTTTAGTTTCCCATATATTTGTTTTCCCACAATTGCGGCCCTAGAAGCTAAAGTCCTTTCCCTTTGTCTTGTCACTTTTTTAACAATGTATTGTTCCTTTGTTAAGATGCTATATAAGCCCAAGTTCTAACCAACACTTTGCATTACTCATCTCTGAGTGCTCCCATATGTAAGCACAATGCATATACTAATAAACTTCTGTTTGTCTTTCTCTTACTAATCTGTCTTTGGTTCCATGCAGTTTGCAGGGTCCCAGCCAGAGAACCTAGAAAAGTAGTGGGAAAAATAATTTCTTCTCTCCGGCAAGTACCCCACATCTGTTCAGAGGAAGAAAAGGGCCCAGTACTTTCAGGTGGTGGGCTGTCATGGGCAATAGGTTACAGTGGGCGAGATGATCTCCAGCGCAGCACGGCGTTGACTCCCTCCACATCCTGGTCCTTCCTTCTCCTTGCTGGCTCCACTCTGATGACTCTGTTGCATCCACACCTTCCTCTCATATCGTAATCCCCCTCTGGCCATTTTCTTCATGGTCTCAGCCCCGGACTAATGCAGTGTTACAAGCAAGCATCTGAAAATGCTTATGTAGGTGTTGGATTAGAGACTGGGGATGCCCCTGGGTGTCAGATTACCATTCAAGATAACCCTGGCATATGAGCTGTATCCTAAAGAAGCAACTGGAGCTCAGAGAAGGAACAGCTAACTTAAACTTAGGAAATGTGCCAGAGGCCAGACTAGGATGAAAAAGAAGGATTTAGAAAGGAGAAAAAAGTTTATACATTTGGGGAGTGGATGGGAACTTAGAGATCTTGGAGTCTATGTTCCTGTTTTCCCCACATCTTAATCCTGGCAGGAAAAGCCATATAAGCAAAGATCTACCCTTGGACCCCATGGAACCCCGGGAGGAGTCAGGCCTACTCCTGACGTTAGAGGACATTGCTAACATCAAGAAATGAGGGAACAGGCGGACTCAGAGAAATATGTCTGTGAATCATGAACACTTCCTTTTACAAGCAGAACCAGTGATACAATTTCATTAAGTACATAATTCTTGTCCATTAAAGAGTCTATTGTTGATAACCTGGGAGACCCTAGAGGAACAGATTTTTCTTAAGAATGTACTATTTTCTTGAACAGATGATATTAATTATATCTTGCCATTCACAAGTGCATTAGAATTAGTGGGACTTTAAATTGTTTTCTCTTAGTGAGGAAGCCACCTCTTGGTTGTAAATTATACATCTCTGATTGGACATTAAATCTTCAGACCACTAGCAAACTACTGAGAAAATTACTATTCCACCATCATATACTATCACTCAAATATGTAAAAATGCTTTGAGTTCTGTGGAAGAACAGCCAAATTCTAGATGTGGAATTATGTCAAGTCAGTAAACCCCTCTTAGTTTACTGCAGGCACTGGAGAACTAGATCCCTAAAGCCAAATCTGTGTGCCACCTGTTTTTGTAAATAAAGTTGCATTGGAACGTAGCCACACCTAATCATTCATGTATTGTCTCTAACTACTGTCCTGCTACAAAGGCAGAGTTGAGTAGTTGCAAAAGAGACCATGGCCTGCAAAGCATAAAACATTTACTATTTGGCCTTTTACCAAAAGGGTTTGCCAACTCCTGGGTAGACTTAGTTTTGTTACCTATGAAATGTGATTAGGAATACATCCTGTTACTACCTATTTCCCTCTATCCAATAAACATTTATTGAGCACCTACTGAAGTACATATGTGGGGGAGGGGTACGAAGATGAATAAACAAGGCTTCTACCAAGAATATTCTAGGGGCTGAGAAAGAGCTAACATGGGTAATTTCAAGCTGTGTTAAATACTGAGATAAAAATATGTTCTCACACTATGAATGCAAATAGCAAATAGGAGGAGAACTTACTGGAAACTGGAGAAAGCATTCTGGAGACATCAGACAACAGCTGAGTAGCAAAGGATGAGTAGAAGTTAGCCAATAGAAAGGGTTGAAAGGAAATGAGGATTCAAGAGCCTATGCTGGCAATCCAAAGCCAAACTTTTGTTCTTTCTCTTTACATTGCTGCTGTAACAATCTTTACTGAGATCATAGATTCCTCAGGCTGGAAAGGTTGGAGAGGGGGTGAGTCCTGTCCCTTCGTAGTTTGCATAGTTTACTTCACAATGACTTGCTACTTTAATGAAGAGGAAGGAAAGAAGGAAGAGCTTTAATATTAAACTCATGTAAAATGCAGCTTTGGTCTCCTTGAAACTCTAGTCATGCTTCTTAAAGCCACTTAGAACTAACTGATAAATAATTCAACTTGCAAAAAATAAAATGTCACATTTTTTAATGTATAAAAATCTAGACAATATCCACTATATAACAGGGTATGAAATAAACCTTTTCTGTCTTGGTTTTGGCTGAGCCCCCAAAACCAATTCAGTAGGTATCAATAGCCCCCTAGAAGAAATTCTTTATAAACTTGTCTACATGGTGTGAATTGAAGAGAACAAAGAAGGTTCTAAACTCCAGACTCTCTTCCACCAGCTACCACATTCCCAAAAGTTCCAGTCATCAGAGGCACTCCTGTGGATTAGTGCACAAAATTTCCAATGGCCATTTACTACTGAGGTGTGTACATTTGACACCTGAGAGGTATCATTCATTAATGTCTTTCCTTTCCCCCAGAACACTAGCGGGAATTATTTTTTCTGACTAGCAAATGAAAAGTGAAACCTAAAGGCCTAGAACAAAAGACCACAAATCCTGTCACAGTTTAGAAAGCAGGAAAGATCTGGAGCATGAGATGCTGCGTTGAAAGATGGAAGTGGATTGTATGTTTAAAAAGGGCCAGAGAACAAACTGGAAGCATAGAGATGGAGAGCTTGTTTCTAAATATCAGGGTTGTGAATGTGTGTGTCTTTGTGCTTGTGCAGAGGGAAGAAAGGAGGGATAGGACCAAACAGAGGAAAGGACGGGTGAGCAGTTTATCAGAGATGAAGTTTCTCACATTCCAATTTTTGTTTAGCCATTTTTTAAAATAATCTTAATTCTATAGTTAAAGGGTAAACATATCCTAAGCCTGGTGAAGGTATTTCCACATATTAATATACAACATGGACTATTTAAAGGAGAGTTGTGGTCAACAAGGGGTGAATATTGGTGTTTTTCCATTTTGAGTGTCATCCCCTCAGGTTTGGGGAAAGTATTTTTTTACTGTATTTATATTCCTTGCTCTTTCTAAACCTTCTACCTCATAATTTTGAGATTGCTTCCACCAGATGTCAATCAATTCTCCCTGTTCAGTGAGGTTATCACAGTACACTATATCTCAAGTCCTAAAGAGAGGTATTAGGACATGTGTGCATGGCTCTCTAGGGGGTGACTCCAAACTCATCTACTCCACCATCTTTCAGCTTCTAACCAGGAGGGGTAAGGAGACTAATAAGGATGTCTTTGTATCTTTGTCCTACCACCCCATGGGAGAGTGGGAGGAAGACTTCTCTCCCTTTCTCAAGATGTCTTAGTTCAGGCTGCTATACCAAAAATATCATAGATTGAGTGGCTTAAACAACAGATATTTATTTCTCACAGTTCTGGAAGCTGGCAAATCCAAGATCAAGGCACCAAACAATTTAGTTCCTAACAAAAACCCTCTTCCTAGTTCTGTTGTCTTACAGCAGAGAGAGACGGGGGGAAAAAACTCTCTAGTATCTCTTCCAATAAGGACACTAATGCCATCCTGAAAGCCCACCCTCATGAATGTTACCACCCAAATGCCCCATCTCCTAATACCATCACACTGGGGATTAGGGCTTTAACATATGAATGTGGAAAGACATATTTAGTACAGAGCATATACCAAATGAGAGTCTTCAAGAGAACCACTCAGAGAGACTGGGGTGTCTTGCAGGAGGGAATACATCTCACCACCTCAACTCTCCGCTGCCATTCTCCATCCTTGGGCAGCTAGCTCCAGCTATGTCAGAGCAACACCTGGACCCCATAATGGCGTGCGTCCTGACTAGAGGTTCTTGGGAAAACCAGACTGGATTTGTGCAGAGGGGTACAGGACAGGTGTCTGACTCTCACCTGGCAAGATCTAATGAGAGACTAGCTCGAGCTCCCTCCTGAACCAAGTGAAGAGAGGACCTACATCTTCAGACTGTCTGGAGCCAGGTGCTGAGTGTTCTGTGGGTTAAATGGGCACCATGGAAGATAACCATCTTGGGAAGTCTTGAAAGGACCCTGTAGAAGGGACCCGCTTGACAGGGCAAAGCAACCCTTGGAGCAGAAACTGTGGGGGGCATCTCATCAGAGGAGATCACTTAGTAGGGCTCATAAGACATTGTTTACTTCATTACCAGAGGTCTTTGATACTCAAAGCCAGAGAACGAGGAGCATGAGGGCCCTTTGGGTATTCTCACAACCCACTCCATGAAGGAAAGTGTTAAGTGTGCATTTGGGCATCCATCCCCTGGAAGGCCCAACAGTGCCAGCTGAGACTTTGCCACTCATCTGATACTCTCCACCCTCCAGGGTCTACACGGAAGGCACCAGAAACAGCAGGCAGCTGGGGAAGGATAATGCAGCGTGGGGAGAGCAGACCCCACATACACCCTTCCCCCCCTCCAGGCCTGACAGGCTTGTGCTGTGGGCGGGGGGAGACGGTTGAAATCAGATGAGCAAGTGGAAGTTTGACAAAACTCCAGGCTGAACCTTTCAGGACCTGAAAATGGGATCTGTAAGACCACTGTTATCAAGAAGCAAGGCAGGAAAGAAAATCTGACGGAGGGTTTGAAAGAAGAGTGTTTTCACCTGGCCTCCATTAGGACTTATTAAAGTCCAGCCCATTCAAAAGCCAGTTCTATATCCAAAGTGATGAAACTGCTTTCCTTATGTGGTATATAATCCAATCCTGAAGAAAAGACCCAACAAAAAGGATGATATGTTTACAAATGCCATTAGCATTACATTTAAAATAAGGTAAGAGTTCGCGGGGGCTTCTTGGGAGACCACCATTCATGCAGGTTCATTACCTGAAGTCTTTGCTGGTGGTGTGGTGGCAGATACAGGCAGTGTACACATCTAAAAAGAGAGTCCTTTATTTAGTCTAATCTCAAATCTTAAAGGCCAGTCAGAAAAGGACAAAATTAATCAAAAGGCTCAGTAAAGTCAATCCAAGGTACCACACATCGAACAGAAAATGACAGACCTTTGGTAAGAACAGGGATTCTCTTCCCTGTACTCGTCTATTCATCACTTGGCACAGGTTTCCCTCATCCTTTTTCTGTACCCGTCAAGCCTTCTCCACAGACTACAAGTGTGGGGGGCATCTTGGACTTTACATCATGCATTTCTATCACTTAAGTAACATTGTCTAATGGACCACTGTGTCATTGTTTCCAAGAAAGTATCTCTAAGCAGTGACACTGCAACACTTAGATTTGTTCTCATCGAAGGTCCAAATGAGTGTTTTTTTTCCTATATTCATGAACTAGAAGATAACACTAAGAAATAAAAATATTGCTCTAAATTTTAAGTTAACAATGGGAAAAAATATTCCTAGAGCTGCCTATCTAACATCATAGCCAATGGCCACATGTAACTATCTGAATTAAAAGTAGTTAAAGTAAAAGTAAATGTTCAATTTCTCACTCACGTCAGAATGTTTCAAGGGTTCAATAGCCACATGTGGCTAGCGGCTACTATACTGGAACTGGACTGTGTCGATATGGAATACTTTCATCATTCAGCATTGCACAATGCTATTCTAGAGTTTCAGAGCCAATTATTTTTGACACTGAGAAAACAACCGTTTTCTCCACGTGACTGGATTCTTAATATATTAATCCTCAGGGAATTTGAGCATTTGTAAAGTAGGAAGATGTGTGATATCAGAGGATTGTAGGAATAGAATATTATTCCCCATTTTAGAGACAGACTGAGTTCCCTTCATAACTTTATTTTTAAACAGCCTTATTAGGGTCAAAAGACAGGCAGAAATCCAAATTTGCAAAACTTTTTCCTAGAAGCCTGAATGCCTTTCAGATTGCTTACAGACCATAAAAATTCAGCACTGGGGAATTTAATGCTGAGTTTGTTTGTGACCTCGTGCACCTAGTTCTTTCTCAGAAGTTTTCACAGTTCCTCTACTAAATGAAGAATGATCTTTGTATCACATATTTTCCCATATTTGTAATTTTCAATTCCTTTTTACAGGATACATATTTTAATGCATTAAGTCCACATCATTTACTGACATGGCTAGATACCAGCACTTGTATTAAAGAAGAGGAAACTTTCAGGAACATTTTTTGGAATTCCGTCATCCTAGAGACTAATAAACCTAAAGGTTTGTTATTTGCTTGAAACGATAAAAATTATGACATTGGAATATTTTAGATTTCACTAAACAGCTCTTCTGTCCCACACAAAAACAAGCTAAATAAACCTTTGTCAGAATATAAATTTTCCTCTGCTTCCTCTGGAAACACTGGGAGGATTGGGTCATCAAAAGAACATTCATTGTCTAGTAAGACATGTTCAGATCTTAGAAATTTTATCTAATGTCTAGCCAGAACATGTTATTTAATTTCCCTAGAGTGGAAAAATCTGCATTTAACCTATAGATTCTCATAATTTTTTTAAAACTCTGAATGGATTATAGGGAGCCTGAAAAGACATAGTCCCTTTACAAGCAATGTGGCCACCAGCACAGAGCAACACCTGGACCAGTGAAGCCTGTAGAAAGCAATCTTTCTAGAGAATTCTATATCTGTGCTAGTATGATATTTGTTGTGGCTACCACGACATAATTCTGACAGGCTTCTGAAAATAAATTACGGTGATACAGAATGTGATTTTCCATATATGCAGAATTTATATTTTTAACTCTTAGGAACTTTTTTTAATGAAAGGAATCATTAATGTACCCCCCACCTCACCTTTTCCTACAATTAGAGAAAGACTTAGAAAGACTAAACTTGGAAAACTAAGTGACAGTGTTCAACAATTTAGGGATATTATTAATTTTCTAAAGTTTATTATGGTCTTCTTAGAATTTTTCCAGGCCCAACAATATTAGTATGAAATAAACCAGAGAGGATATTAGAATTCAGAGAAGAGAAAAAAGGAACAAAAGTTTGGATAGAAATTAGTGGTAAAGGTTTTTCATTTCCAGGAAGGGAAGCATCCCAAGGTATTCTATAGGGAGTAGGCAGTGAGAGGAGGGAGCAGGAATGAGACTAAATCAGGAAGAACAAGATTTAATCAAATGCTGTAATCGATGCTTCTCAGAGTTTAAACTGCATCTTCCCCAAGTGCATCTTTGGATAAAATAAATCTAGAGAGAGGATTAAAGATGGCAGCATGAGAGGTGAGACAGAGGCTTCCTCCTTAAACCACATATAATAGGAAAATATAATTAACGCCACTACTCCTGAAACAGCAACAGGAAAGAGGACTGCACCAAACTGTACACACCTGGAGAAAAGAGGAGCAGACCTCATGGAACAGGGTAACGTACCAAAGCTGTGGCCCAGCAGGACCCAAGCCCTTCCCCCACCCCACTCACCAGCAGGAGAAAGAGAAACAGAGTGGGGAGTGAGTGAAGGCCTGGGACTGCTGAATACCTAACTCCAGAGACCCTCTCTGGGAGCACAAACCTACATTTCATGGTGCTTGCATGGTACTCTCATGAGTATGGTGTTGGAAAGCTAAGACAGGCAGAATTCCTGGGGAGACTGAGATTCCAGCCGCTTGTGGAAAGCAGAGATCCTTATCTGGCTGCTCTGGGACAAAAGAAAGGCAGGGAGTCTTGAGAGACTTCCTAACAAGGAAGCCCTTAGCAAGAGGGCTGCTAAAGGGCAAGGATTGCACAGAGCTTACTGCTCAGGAGAAAGGACAGGTAGACAAAATTTTCCGGATGTACTCTGCCCAGCAGGTTGGGAGCATTCACGATCTTCAGGTGCTCCAGCTCCCTGGCTGGCTACACAGCTCCAAGGCCCACCTCGAGGATACAAAGCCTACTACACGTTTCTCACAGCCAGCCCACCCACCTGGAAAACTGGCAAACCCTACCCTGGCATTAGGCCAGCCAGAGGGAAGATCTGTCTACAGCAGCTACAAACGCAAATCATAGACTTATACCTGTGTGCTTGGCCCACTGGTTCAGGCAGTGGAGGCAGGCATAGCAGCCAGGAAGCAGGAAACAGCTCTTTACTCCCTCCAGGCACTAATACCACTCCCCTGTGACCACCGACATTGCTTCTGGGGCGGACCAGCTTCTGGGCACTAGAAGGTGCCATACACAAATATGAAATGCCAAAGGAATCTGGTTCAAAGTAAAATTATTAATACAACTCCTGAAAAAGATTTAAATGACATCAACCTCATGATTCTTCCTGAAAGGGAGTTCAAAATAAAAATCTTACATGCTCATGGATGTACGGAAAAATATTCAAGAACTCAGGAATAAATTCCAGTCAGAGTGAAGAGCACAATGGAGGGTATTAAAAGCAGATTAGATACGATGGAGGAGACAATAAATGAAATAGAAACTAGAGAAAAGGAATACAAAGAAGCTGACACACAGAGAGAAAAAAAGGATCTCTAAGAATGAAAGAATATTGAGAGAACTGTGTGACGAATCCAAATGCAGCAATATACACAGCATAAGGGTAGCAGAAGAAGAAGAGAGAGAAAGAGGGATAGAAAGTATCTTTGAGGAGGTAATTCCTGAAAATGTCCCCAATCTGAGAAAGCAGATAGTCTCTCAGGCCATGGAGATGCACAGATCTCCTAACACAAGGGACCCAAGAAAGAAAACACCAAGACATATAGTAATTAAAATGACGAAGATCAAGGATAGGGACAGACTATTAAAAGCAGCCACAGACAGAAATAAAGTCACATACAAATGAAAGCCCATCAGGCTATCATCAGACTTCTCAATAGAAACCTTACAGGCCAGAAGGGAGTGGGAAGATGTATTTAATGCAATGAAGCAGAATGGCCTCAAACCAAGATTACTTTTTCAGACAAGATTATCATTTAAATTTGAAGGAGGGATTAAACAATTTCTAGATAAGCAAAAGCTGAGAGAATTTACCTCCCACAAACCATCTCTACAGTGAATTTTGGAGGGACTGCTATAGATGGAAGTGTTCCTAGGTTCAATACCGGTCACCAGAGATAATAAAACCACAGTTAAGAAAGTAGAACAGTTAATTACTAAGCAAATGCAAAATTAAATTAACCATCCCCAAAGTCAATCAAGGGATAGATAAAGACTACAGAATATGATACCTAATATACAAAGAACGGAGGAGGAAGAAAAAGGAGAAAAAAAAGGAAACTTTAGATTGTGTTTGTAATAGCATATTAAATGAGTTAAGTTAGACTCTTAGACAGAAAGGAAGTTAACCTTGAACCTTTGGTAACCACGAATCTAAAGCCTTCAATGGCAGTAAGTACATACCTATTGATAATCACCCTAAATGTAAATGGTCTGAATGCACCAATCAAAAGACATAGAGTCACTGAATGGATAAAAGAGCAAGACCCATCTATATGCTGCCTACAAGTGGCTCACTTTAAACCCAAAGACATACACAGACTAAAAGTGAAGGGATGGAAAGAGATATTTCGTGCAAAAAATAGGGAGGAAAAAGCAGGAGTTGCAGTACTTGTATTAGACAAAATAGACTTCAAAACAAAGAAGGTCACAAGAGACAAGGAAGGACATTACATAATGACTAAACGGTCAATTCAACAAGAAGATATAACCACTATAAATATCTGTGCCCCCAACACAGGAGCTCCTACATATGTGAAACAAATATTAACAGAATGAAAAGGGGAAATAGAATTCAATGCATTCATTCTAGGAGACTTCAACACACCACTCACTCCAAAGGACAGATCAACCAGACAGAAAATAAGTAAGGAGACACAGGCACTGAACAACACATTAGAACAGTTGGACCTAACAGACATCTACAGAACTCTAAACTGAAAAGCAGCAGAATACACATTCTTCTCAAGTGCACATGGAACATTTTCAAGAATAGATGATATATTAGGCCACAAAAACAGCCTTCATAAATTCAAAAAGATTGAAAATGTACCAACCAGTTTCTCAGACAACAAACGTATGAAACTAGAAATAAATTATGCAAAAAAATGAAAAATCCCACAAACACGTGGAGGCTTCACAACATGCTCCTAAGTAACCAATGGATCAATGACCAAATAAAAACAGAGATCAAGCAATATATGGAGAAAAATGACAACAATAATTCAACAACGCAAAATCTGTGGGATGCAGCGAAGGCCGTGCTAAGAGGAAAGTATATTGCAATATAGGCCTACCTCTGGAAAGAAGAACAATCCCATATGAGCAGTATAAACTCACAATTAACAAAACTTGAAAAAGAAGATGAGGCCCAAAGTCTGTAGAAGGAGGGACATAATAAAGATTAGAGCAGAAATAAATACAATTGAGGAGAATAAAACAATAGAAAGAATCAATGAAAGCAAGAGCTGATTCTTTGAGAAAATGAACAAAATAGATAAACCCATAGCCAGACTTATCAAGAAAAAAGAGAGTCTACTCACATAAACAGAATCAGATATGAGAAAGAAAAAATCACTACGGACACCACAGAAATACAAAGAATTATTAGAGAATACTATGAAAAACGATATGCTAACAAACTGGATAACCTAGAAGAAATGGACAACTTTCTAGAAAAATACAACCTTCCAAGGCTGCCCAGAAAGAAACAGAAAATCTGAACAGACCAATTACCAGCAAAGAAATTGAACTGGCAATCAAAAACCTACCTAAGAACAAAATGCCTGGCCCTGATGGCTTCACTACTGAATTTTATCAAACATTCAGTGAAGATCTAATACCCATCCTCCTTAAAAGTCTTCCAAAGACTAAAAGAACAGGGGATACTTCCAAACCCATTCTATGAGGCCAGCATCACTCTAATACCAAAACCAAGCAAACACACCACAAACAAAGAAAATTACAGGCCAATATCTCTGATGAACATAAATGCAAAAATACTCAACAAAATATTAGCAAACCGAATTCAAAAATACATCAAAAAGATCATCCATCATGATCAAGTAGGATTTATTCCAGGAATGCAAGGATAGTACAACATTCAAAAATCCATCAACATCATCCACCACATCAACAAAAAGAAGAACAAAAACCACATGATCATTTCCATAGATGCTGAAAAAGCATTTGACAAAATTCAACACCCATTCATGATAAAAACTCTCAACAAAATGGGTATAGAGGGCAAGTACCTCAACATAATAAAGGCCATATATGACAAAACCACGGCCAACATTATACTTAACAGTGAGAAGCTAAAAGCTTTTCCTTTAAGATCGGGAACAAGACAAGGATGCCCACTCTCCCCACGTCTATTCAACATAGTACTGGAGGTACTAGCCACAGCAATCAGACAACACAAAGAAATAAAAGGCATCCAGATTAGCAAGGAAGAAGTTAAACAGTCCCTGTTTGCAGATGACATGAAACTGTACATAAAAAACCCTAAAGAATCCACTCCAAAACTACTAGATCTAATATCAGAATTCAGCAAAGTGTGGGATACAAAATTAATACGCAGATATCTGTGGCATTCCTATACACCAGGAATGAACTACCAGAAAGAGAAATCAGGAAAACAATTCCATGCACAATTACATCAAAAAGAATAAAATACCTAGAAATAAACCTAACCAAGGAAGTGAAAGACTATACTCTGAAAACTACAAGACACTCATGAGAGAAATTAAAGAAGATACCAATAAATGGAAACACATCCCATGCTCATGGATAGGAAGAATTAATATTGTCAAAATGACCATCCTGCCTAAAGCGATCTACAGATTCAATGCAATTCTTATCAAAATACTGACAGCATTCTTCAACGAACTAGAGAAAATCGTACTAAAATTCATATGGAACCACAAAGACCCCGAATAACCAAAGCAATCCTGAGAAGGAAGAATAAAGCTCTGGGGGATTATGCTCCCCAACTTCAAGCTCTACTACAAAGCCACAGTACTCAAGACAATTTGGTACTGACACAAGAACAGACCTATAGACCGATGGAACAGTCTAGAGAGCCCTGATATAAACCCAACCATATATGGTCAATTAATATATGATAAAGGAGCCATGGACATACAATGGGGAAATGACAGCCTCTTCAACAGCTGGTGTTGGCAAAACTGGACAGCTACATGTAAGAGAATTAAACTGGATTATTGTTTAACCCAATACACAAAAGTAAATGAAATGGATCAAAGACCTGAAGATAAGTCATGAAACCATAAACTCTTAGAAGACAACATAGGCAAAAATCTCCTGAATATAAGCATGAGCAACTTCTTCCTGAATACATCCATGCGTAAGGGAAACAGAAGCAAAAATGAAGTCATAGGACTACTTCAAACTAAAAAGTTTCTGTATGGCAAAGGACACCATCAACAGAATAAAAAGACATCCTACAGTATGGGAGAATATATTTGTAAATGACATATCCGATAAGGGGTTAACATCCAAAATATATAAAGAACTTACACACCTATACACCCAAAAAGCAAATAACCTTATTAAAAAATGAGCAGAGGATATGAAGAGACAGTTCTCCAAAGAAGAAATTCAGATGGCCAACAGACACATAAAAAGATGCTCCACATCACTAATCATCAGGGAAATGCAAATTAAAACCACAATGAGATATCACCTCACACCAGTAAGGATAGCCAGCATCCAAAAGTCTAAGAACAACAAATGCTGGCGAGGATGCAGAGAAAGGGGAACCCTCCTACGCTGCTGGTGGGAATGTATGCTAGTTCAACCATTGTGGAAAGCAATATAGAGGTTCCTCAGAAAACTAAAAATAGATATACCAGTTCACCAGGGAATCCCTCTCCTTGGAATTAACCCAAAGAATACAACTTCTCAGATTCAAAAACACATATGCACCCCTATGTTTATCGCAGCACTTTTTACAATAGCTGAGATATGGAAGCAACCTAAGTGTCCATCAATAGATGAATGGATAAAGAAGATGTGGTACATATACACAATGGAATACTATTCAGCCATAAGAAAGAAACAAATCCTACCACTTGCAACAACATGGATGGAGCTGGAGAATATTATGCTCAGTGAAATAAGCCAGGTGGAGAAAGACAAGTGCCAAATGATTTCCCTTATTTATGGAGTATAACAATGAAGCAAAACTGAAGGAACAAAATAGCAGCAGACTGAGAGACTCCAAGAAGGAACTAGTGATTACCAAAGGGGAGGGGTGGGGTAGGGCGGGTGGAGAGGGAGGGAGATGGGGATTGAGGGGTATTATGTTTAGTACACATGGTGTGGGGGGTCACGGGGAAGACTGTGTAGCACAGAGAAGGCAAATAGTGAATCTTTGGCATCTTACTACACTGAAGGACAGTGACTGCATTGCGGTATGGGTGGGGACTTGATAATATGGGTAAATGTAGTAACCACATTGTTTTTTCATGTGAAACCTTTGTAAGAGTGTATATGAATAATACCTTAATAAAAAAATTAAATAAATAAAAATATAGACTAGGGCCTGAGATTCTGCATTTCTAACAGATGCTCAGGTAATGTGATGGTATGCTTCCATAAACCACATTTTTAGGAACAAAGCTGCAGTAGACTCAGAGACTATAATCAGTAAACAATGCACATTTATAATGTTGCCTTGTTATCTCAGACTGGCCCTCCCATATTTTATTTACTTTGATCATAAATGAATGAAACATAATTCTGTAAAATGTCTGGCCTCATATATCACTTCAAATCCTCTACCCCTGTCTTTTCCCAAGCTGGGTGTGATTAGATATGCCAGTAATAAGAATGTTCCAGCTCAAAGAAGTTTGGAAAATGTTGAATTAAACGCAGTTAGATAAGTTCTTTACCACAGACTCTCAGAGACTTTAACACAAATGTACATTATGAATCTTCAAGAAAGAGAATTGACCCCACACATACTTTCATCCTCGTAAGCCTATTAATACCTCCTGGAGAAACTTCCCCACACTGTCACTAGAGAGATTTTGAATACAAAGTCTGAAGTCTTATTGGTTCTTAAGTTCATCGATACCACTTTCATCACTGTTAAGTGGTGACCTATATACTTAAGTGTAAATCACTGATAAGAGAGTTTTCAAAAATGGCCAAGGCATCAAATTAGAAATAATGATCACCATTGAACCAATCAGATGGGGTTGAGCAGAGAATGGCTACTTAGAAAACACTGGAAAGAGTATCATGCTGACAATGTGCAGAAGACATATTACAGAATTGGGACGTTGAAAACCATCGTTTCAGATGGTACAGCATAGCTGTAACCTGTAAGCAAATGACAGTGGCAAACAGGAGAGACCAGTCTTCTGTGAACCAAACAGAAATGAAATGGCTCATCCTAAGTTAGAGAGAAGCGCGCACCCAGGGACATGATTTAAACAGAAGTTTTCCGGTCATGCCACACAGTGCCTTGTGATCATTGCCTTTGCAAGTGAAAAGCAAGAGCAAATTTTTTCCAGCGCAAGCCCACGAGATGACGTGAGGCTTCTAAATATATAAAATATGTGAAACCCAGAGCTTCAAGAAATACTTCTCTGACCCTTCTTTGGACCGGTTATGTTGAAATAAATAGATTGAGGTTTTTCCTACAGCAAATGGACACAGGATGTTGATAGGCCACTTCCGATGGTGACTTCTGAGTAAGCAAATAATAAACCTTCCTTTTGATTAAAATATTAAAAGAACTTCAACCAAACTGACTTTTTCTTTTACACGTATGTAGAAATTTTAGGCTTTCAGAATTCAGGAGGAAGTAGCAAATATACTGTCACGATAGCTGAGTCTCCCTGCTATTAAAGTCCCATGTCACAGGAAACTGGGATGTGATGGTTCTCAGATTCTTTCTAACTGCCCTGGAATCATCTGGAGAGTGGGTTAAAATGGAGGGTATTGGCACCAACCCTGGGGTTTCAGGGTCAGTCAGCATTGGATGGGCCAGAGGATCTGCATTTCTAACAAGTTGTCAGATGATCCCGCCACTGCTGGACCAGGACCCACACTTTGAAGAACACTGCTGAAACAGAGGGAGACTTAATGATCAATACTGCCATCCTCTTTACCTTACAGATGAAGAGTCTGAGGTACATAGAAGAACTTATCACCCACAGAAGGAACAGAAGTCCCCTTGACCACAGGTGTTGGGTACCATCCCTGCGCTGCGCTCTCATCCCCTCCAGTGTGTTACGGTCACGTGCCATCTTTCAGAATGCCATGTGGCTTCTCCCTATACTTCATCCCCATTCCTGTATCACAAAAAATTGTGAAAGACTTTGATGTGGGCAAAAAAGATTGCTGAATGTCCTATATATCCTTCTAATGTATCTTTGCTTTTCGCTGTCTTTCCGCTATTTTAAGAAATCTGAAAGTTGTAGAAAACTGACAATAATGTAAATGATTCTTTTACGCAAAAATGCAAGTGAATTGGGCCCTATGAAATACAACTGATTATTGGGCTGTCAATATTAAACAAATATACATCTGTTTATAAAAGTATTTCAGCAATCTCAATTGCCTGTGTGTGGGGTGGAGGTGTTCTTTTAATTCTTTCTTAAATTTGTGACATCTTACTGGGTCCCACGTTAGCAATGAGTTAAATAAAATTCTTGGCATGCATTCACTTTGTATTTGTATGATTTATATATCATGATTTTATCTTTTTTTAAATATATATCTTTTAACATCCTAAAAAAGGAGACTGCTTCTTGAATGGCAGAATAAGGACAGACCTCCAAAAATCAGTTCTTCTGTACAAGCAATAAAAGCTGTGAAACAAACTGTCAGAATAAACTTTTTACAAATTCTGGAAATTAACTAAAGGACTGCCAAAGTTTATCAAGAAAAATGGCTGAATCTTGGTAAGAGCAGCTAGCTGCATTGTAGCATTTTAACTTGATCTAATTGCATCTCCCACTCCTTAGCTACATGGTAAGCCTTGAAAAACAAAAGGCTGTGCAATACAGCAATCTAGCAGCCAATGGAGAGGGTACAATGGGTTTGAAGTTTGCAAAATCTCCATAATTGTTAAGACTTGACAGTGTGGCAGCAGCTCACTGAAAATCCCCATTCATAGGGCTTATCTTTATTTGACCGGACTCAACCTTCTGTCCCTCTGTACCAACAACTCCATCTCTAGGGGATCGGCTGGGGGAAAAAATCAGTGGCAATTCTTTAACGTTGCAGCTGCCTGAGATGGTGTTACAGGGGGGAAAACCAAAACACTGAAAAAGAACAGTTGGCAAATGAGAGGTCCATAAGGGACTTTGAAAAGCTCACACACACTCTTGAGAATCCAGAAGACAATGTGCAGAGCTGTGTGCATGCACAGAAAAGACCTAAGAAGATCCTACCCTTTCATCTCTAGCTTGCCTTGGGCCTCTGCACAAGCAGAAAGTAAAGGCTAAGGCAGAGTTGTAAACTGCCTGCAGAATCCTTGAAGATTCACCCCAACACACATGTAGCCAATCAGTAAAAGCTGGGAGACTTATTGGTCCAAAGCATTTATGGAAATCCCTGTCTAGTCATTAGCTGACACTAAGTTAACCAGGCAAAGACTTCAATAGCCACACATGACAAAGAATATAGGCATTATAAAATTAGTGCAAAGAAGTCATTACACAAATTAATAAATAAACAGCAACAAAAACAGGAAAACAGCAACAACCACACACGATGGAGAGAGGAAAGTGTCTGATTTCCAGACTTGCCACAATATATTATTTTAAATATCCAGTTTTCAACAACAAAAAAAATATGAGTATCTCAAAGAAATTGAAATGTAGAGCCCATGCAAAAGAAAAGAACCAGTCAACTCTCCCTGACAAAGTCCAGATTTTGGACTACTAAACAGACTTTAAATCAGCTAATGAACAAAAGGAAACCACATCTAAAGAATTAAAGGAAAGTATGGGACTAATTCAAAAATACAATCAAGAAAACAATTCCATTTACAAGAGCAAAAAATAAAAGAAAATATTTAGTAATCATTTTTTCTGGTATTAAACTACAATTGCATGTGCAACATTATGGTTACTAAACTCCCCACTTGATCAGGTGTCCCCCCCCACCAACCCCATTACAGTCACTGTCCATCAGCGTAGTGAGATGCTGTAGAATCACTACCTGTCTTCTCTGAGTTGTACAGCCCTCTACTTCCCCCCCCCCCAACATTGTGTCTGCTAATCGTAATGCCCCTTTTCTCCCCTTGTCCCTCCCTTCCAACCCATCCTCCCCAGTCCCTTTCCCTTTGGTAACTGTTAGTCCATTCTTCGGTTCTGTGAGTCTGCTGCTGTTTGGTTCTTTCAGTTTTTTTTTCTTTGCTCTTATGCTCCACATATGAGTGAAATAATATGATACTTGTCTTTTCCACTTGGCTTATTTCACTGAGCATAATACTCTCTAGCTCCATCCATGTTGTTGCAAATAGTAGGATTTGTTTTATTCTTATGGCTGAATAATATTCCATTGTGTATATGTACCACATCTTCTTTATCCATTCATCTACTGGTGGACACTTAGGTTGCTTCCATTTCTTGGCTATTGTAAATAGTGCTGCGATAAACATAGGGGTGCATCTGTCTTTTTCAAACTGGGGTGCTGCATTCTTAGGGTAAATTCCTAGGAGTGGAATTCCTGGGTCAAATGGTATTTCTATTTTGAGATTTTTGAGGAACCTCCATACTGCTTTCCACAATGGTTGAACTAATTTGCATTCCCACCAGCAGTGTAGGAGGGTTCCCCTTTCTCCACATCCTCACCAACATTTGTTGTTGTTTGTGTTTTGGATGTTGGCCATCCTTACTGGTGTGAAGTGATATCTCATTGTGGTTTTAATTTACATTTCTCTAATTATTAGCGATGTGGAGCATCTTTTCATGTGCCTGTTGGACATCTGAATTTCTTCTTTAGAGAAGTGTCTATTCATGTCTTCTGCCCATTTCTTAATAGGATTGTTTACTTTTTCATTGTTGAGGTGTATGAGTTCTTTATATATTTTGGATGCCAATCCCTTATCTGACATGTCATTTATGAATATATTCTCCCAAACTTTAGGATGTCTTTTTGTTCTACTGATGGTGTCCTTTTCTGTGCAGAAGCTTTTCAGCTTGATATAGTCCCACTTGTTAATTTTTGCTTTGGTTTCCCTTGCCAGGGAGATATGTTCATGAAGAAGTTGCTCATGTTTATGTCCAAGAGTTTTGCTTATGTTTTTTTCTAAGAGTTTTATGGTTTCATGACTTACATTCAGGTCTTTGATCCATTTTGAGTTGACTTTTGTGTATGGGGTAGGACAATAATCCAGTTTCATTCTCCTACGTGTAGCTGTGCAGTTTTGCCAAAATCAGCTATTGAAGGGGCTGTCATTTCCCCATTGTATATCCAAGGCTCCTTTATCATATATTAATTGACCACATATGTTTGGGTTAATGCTTGGATTTTCTATTTTGTTCCACTGGTCTGTGGGTCTGTTCTTGTGCCAGTACCAAATTGCCTTAATTACTGTGGCTTTGTAGTAGAGCTTGAAGTCAGGGAGCATAATTCCCCCTGTTTTATTCCTCCTTCTCAGGATTGCTTTGGCTATTCGGGGTCTTTTGTGGTTCCATATGAATTTTAGAACTATTTGTTCCATTACATTGAAGAATGCTAATGGTATTTTGATAGGGCTTGCATTGAATCTCTAGATTGCTTCAGGTAGTATAGCCATTTTGACAATATTTATTCTACCTAGTCAAGAGCATGGGATGAATTTCCATTTGTTAGTGTCCTCTTTAATTTCTCTTAGGAGTGTCTTGTAGTTTTCAGGGTATAGGTCTTTCATTTCCTTTGTTAGGTTTATTCCTAGGTATTTTATTCTTTGGATGCAATGGTGAATGGAATTGTTTTCTGGATTTCTCTTTCTGTTAGCTCATCATTAGTGTATAAGAAAGCAACAGATTTCTGTGTGTTAATTTTGAATCCTGCAATTTCGCTGAATTCAGATATTAGTTCTAGTAGTTTTGGAGTGGAGTCTTTAGGGTTTTTTATGTACAATATCATGTCATCGGCAAATAGTGACAATTTGACTTTTCTTTACCAATGTGGATGCCTTGTATTTCTTCCTTTTGTCTGATTGCCGTGGCTAGGACCTCGAGTACTATGTTGAATAACAGTGGAGAGAGCGGGCATCCCTGTCTTTTTCCCGATCTTAGATGAAAAGCTTTCAGCTTCTCGTTGTTAAGTATAATGTTGGTTGTGGGTTTGTCATATATGGCCTTTATGATGTTGAGGTACTTGCCCTCTATACCCATTCTCTTGAGAGTTTTAATCATGAATGGATGCTGAATTTTGTCAAATGCTTTTTCAGCATCTATGGAGATGACCATGTGGTTTTTGTTCTTTTTGTTGATGTGGTGGATGATGTTGATGGTTTTTCGAATATTGTACCATCCTTGCATCTGTGAGATGAATCCCACTTGATCATGGTGTATGATACTCTTGATGTATTTTTGAATTCGGTTTGCTAATATTTTGTTGAGCATTTTTGCATCTATGTTCATCAAGGATATTGGTCTGTAATTTTCTTTTTTCGGTGAAGTCTTCGGCTGATTTTGCTATTAGAGTGATGCTGGCTTCATAGAATGAGTTTGGAAGTATTCCCTCCTCTTCTATTTTTTGGAAAACTTTAAGGAGAATGGGTATTATGTCTTCTCTATATGTCTGGTAGAATTCAGAGGTGAATCCATCTAGCCCAGGGGTTTTGTTCTTAGGTAGTTCTTTGATTACCAATTCAATTTCATCACTGGTAATTGGTCTATTTAGGTTTTTTATTTCTTGCTTGGTCAGTCTTAGAAGGTTGTATTTTTCTAAGAAGTTGTCCATTTCTTCTAGGTTTTCCAGCGTGTTAGCATATAGATTTTCATAGTATTCTCTTATAATTCTTTGTATTTCTGTGGGGTCTGTAGTGATTTTTCCTTTCTTATTTCTGATTCTGTTTATGAACGTAGATTCTATTTTTCTCTTAATAACTCTGGCTAGGGGTTTATCTATTTTGTTTATTTTTTCAAAGAACCAGCTCTTGGTTTCATTGATTTTTTCTGTTGTTTTATTCTCCTCAATTTTATTTATTTCTTCTCTAATCTTTATTATGTCCCTCCTACTGGTGATGTTGGGCCTCATTTGTTCTTCTTTTTCCAATTTCAATAATTGTGTCTTTAGACTATTCATTTGGAATTATACTTCCTTCTTTAAATAGGCCTCGATTGCAGTATACTTTCCTCTTAGAACTGCCTTTGCTGCATCCCACAGAAATTACGGCTTTGTGTTATTGTTGTCATTTGTCTCCATATATTGTTTGATCTCTGTGTTAATTTGGTCGTGGATCCATTGATTATTTAGGAGCATGTTGTTAAGCCTCCATGTATTTGTGAGCCTTTTTGTTTTCTTTCTAAAATTTATTTCTACTTTTATACCTTTGTGATCTGAGAAGTTGGTTGGTTGAATTTCAATAATTTTGAATTTATTGAGGTTCTTTTTGTGGCCTAGTATGTGGTCTATTCTGGAAAATGTTCCATGTGCACTTGAGAAGAATGTGTATCCTGTTGCTTTTGGGTGCAGGGTTCTGTAGATGTCTGTTAGGTCCATCTGTTCTAGTGTGCTGTTCAGTGCCTCTGTGTCTTTACTTATTTTCTGTCTGGTTGATCTGTCCTTTGGAGTGAGTGGTGTGTTGAAGTCTCCTAAAATGAATGCATTGCTTTCTATTTCCTCCTTTAATTCTATTAGTATTTGTTTCACATATATCGGCGCTCCTGGTTGGGTGCATGTATATTTAAAATGGTTATATCCTCTTGTTGGACTAACCCCTTTATCATATGTAATGTCCTTCTTTATCACTTGCTACTTTCTTTGTTTTGAAGTCTATTTTGTCTAATACAAGTACTGCAACACCTGCTTTTTTCCCCTTGTTGTCTGCATGAAATATCTTTTTCCATCCCTTCACCTTTAGTCTGTGTATATTTTGGGTTTGAGGTGAGTCTCTTGTAAGCACCATATAGATGGGTCCTGTTTCTTTATCCACTCAGTAACTCTGTCTCTTTTGATTAGTGCATTCAGTCCATTTAAATTTAGGGTGACTATCAATAGATATGTATTTATTGCCATTGCTAGCTTTAGATTCGTGGTTAACAAAGGTTCAAGGGTAACTTCTTTACTATCTAACAGTCTAACTTAACTTTGTTGGTAGGTTATTATAAACACAGTCTGATGATTATTTCTCTCCCTTCTTATTCTTCCTCCTCCATTCTTTATGTACTAGGTGTTTTATTCTGTACTCTTTTACGTTTCCTCGGACTGTTTTGGTCGATAGTTGATTTTATTTTTTGCCTTTAGTTAGTATTTGGATGGTCTGCTTTCTTTGCTAAGATTTTATTTTCTCTGGTTACATCTTTTTATCCTTAGGTGTGCTTCCATCTAGAGCAGTCCCTTTAAGATATTCTGTAGAGGTGGTTTACTGGAGGCAAACTGCCTCAGCTTTCGCTTGTCTGGGAATTGTTTAATCCCTCCCTCCAAGTTAAATGATAATTGTGCTGGATACAGTATTCTTGGTTCAAGGCCCTTCTGTTTTATTACATTAAATATGTCATGCCATTCTCTTCTGGCCTGTAAGGTTTCTGTTGAGAAGTCTGATGATAGTCTGATGATATTCTGATGGGTTTTCCTTTGTAGGTGATCTTTTTTCTCTCTCTAGCTGCGTTAAAACTCTGTGCTTATCATTGATCTTTTCCATTTTAATTATTACCTGTCTTGGCATTGTCTTCCTTGGGTCCCTTGTGTTGGGAGATCTGTGGGCTTCCATGGTCTGAGAAACAATTTCCTTCCCCAGCTTTGGCAAGTTCTCAGCAATTATTTCTTCAAAGATACTTTCTATCCCTTTTTCTTTCTCTTCTTCCTCTGGTACTCCTATAATGCGAATATTGTTCTGTTTGGATTGGTCACACAGTTCTCTTAATATTCTTTCATTCCTAGAGATCCTTTTATCTCTCTCTGCCTCAGCTTCTCTGTATTCCTGTTCTCTGATTTCTATTCCATTAACAGTCTCTTGCACCTCGTCCAGTCTGCTTCTAAGCCCATCGATCGCTTGTCTGATTTCTGCATTGTCTTTCCTCACTTCCTCCCTTAGCTATTGCATATTTCTCTGTAGATCCATCAGCATGGTTATGAATTTTATTCTGAATTCATTTTCAGGAAGATTGTATAAGTCTATCCCATCTGGCCCCTTCTCTGGGATTGTCTGGCTAAGCTTTGTCTGTACCATATTCCTCTGCCTTTTTTTTTCTTTTTTTTTTTAATTATTTGGATATCATTATTCTACAATTACATGTGCAATATTACAGTGATTAAACTACCCCCTTCATCAGGTCCCCCGCACCAACCCCATTACAGTCACTGTCCATCAGCGTGGTGAGATGCTATAGAGTCACTGCTTGTCTTCTCTGAGTTGTACAGCCCTCCCCGTGGCCCCCCAACATTACATCTGCTAATCGTAATGCCCCTTTTTACCCCTTGTCCCTCCCTTCCCACCCATCCTCCCCAGTCCCTTTCTCTTTGGTAACTATTAGTCCATTCTTGGATTCTGTGAGTCTGCTGCTGTTTTGTTCCTTCAGTTTTTTTCTTAGTTTTATACTCCACATATGAGTGAAATCATTTGATACTTGTTTTTTTTTGGCTTGGCTTATTTCACTGAGCATAATACCCTCTAGCTCCATCCATGTTGTTGCAAATGGTAGGATTTGTTTTCTTCTTATGGCTGAGTTATATTCCATTGTGTATATGTACCACTTCTTCTTTATCCATTCATCTACTGGTGGACACTTAGGTTGCTTCCATTTCTTGGCTATTGTAAATAGTGCTGCAATAAACATACGGGTGCGTATGTCTTTTTCAAACTGTGCTGCTGCATTCTTAGGGTAAATTCCTAGGAGTGGAATTCCTGGGTCAAATGGTATTTCTATTTTGAGTTTTTTGAGGAACCTCCATACTGTTTTCCACAATGGTTGAACTAATTTGCATTCCCACCAGCAGTGTAGAAAGGTTCCCTTTTCTCCACATCCTCACCAACACCTGTTGTTTGTGTTTTGGATGTTGGCCAACCTCACTGGTGTGAAGTGATATCTCATTGTGGTTTTAATCTGCATTTCTCTGATGATTAGCGATGTGGAGCATCTTTTCATGTGCCTGTTGGTCATCAGAATTTCTTCTTTAGAGAAGTGTCTATTCATGTCCTCTGCCCATTTCTTAATTGGATTAGTTGCTTTTTGTTTGGTAAGGTGCATGAGTTCTTTATATATTTTGGATGTCAACCCCTTATCAGATACATCATTTATGAATACTGTAGGATTTCTATTTGTTCTACTGATGGTGTCCTTCACTGTACAGAAGCTTTTCAGTTTGATATGGTCCCACTTGTTCATTTTTGCTTTTTTTTCCCTTGCCCGGGGAGATATGTTCATGAAGAAGTCACTCATGTTTATGTCCAAGAGATTTTTGCCTATGTTCTTTTCTAAGAGTTTTATGGTTTCATGACTTACATTCAGGTCTTTGATCCACCTTGAGTTTACCTTTGTGTATGGGGTTAGACAGTAGCCCAGTTTCATTCTCTTACATGTAGCTGTCCAGTTTTTCCAACACCAGCTGCTGAAGATGCTATCATCTCCCCATATTATATCCAAGGCTCCTTTATCAAATATTAATTGACTGTATATGTTTGGGTTAATGTTTGGATTTTCTATTTTGTTCCACTGGTCTGTGGGTCTGTTTTTGTGCCAATACCAAATTGTCTTGATTACTGTGGCTTTGTAGTAGAGCTTGAAGTCAGGGAGTGTAATTCCCCTGTTTTATTCCTCCTTCTCAGGATTGCTTTGGCTATTCGGGGTCTTTTGTGGTTCCATATGAATTTTAGAATTATTTGTTCCAGTTCATTGAAGAAAGCTGTTGGTAGTTTGATAGGGATTGCGTTGAATCTGTAGATTGCTTTAGGTAGTATAGCCATTTTGACATCTCCTAATCGTAATGCCCCTTTTTCCCTCTTACCCCTCCCTTCCCACCCATCTTCCCCAGTCCCTTTCTCTTAATAAGTCTGGCTAGGGGTCTATCTATTTTGTTTATTTTTTCAAAGAACCATCTTTTGGTTTCATTGATTTTTTTCTGTTGTTTTATTCTTCTCAATTTTATTTATTTCTTCTCTGATGTTTATTATGTCCCTCCTTCTGGTGACTTTAGGTCTCATTTGTTCTTCTTTTTCCAATTTCAGTAATTGTGTCTTTAGACTATTCATTTGGGAATGTTCTTCCTTCTTTAAATACGCCTGGATTGCAATACACTTTCCTCGTAGAACTGCCTTTGCTGTGTCCCACAGAAGTTTTGGCTTTGTGTTGTTGTTGTCATTAGTCTCCATATATTCTTTGATTTCTGTTTTGATTTGGTCATTAACCCATTGATTAATTAGGAGTATGTTGTTAAGTCTCCATGTATTTGTGAGCCTTTTTGATTTCTTTCTAAAATTTATTTCTAGTTTTATACCTTTGTGATCTGAGAAGTTGGTTGGTAGAATTTCAATATTTTTGACTTTACTGAGTTTCTTTTTGTGGCCTAGTATGTGGTCTATTCTGGAAAATGTTCCATGTGCACTTGAGAAGAATGTGTATCCTGTTGCTTTGGGGTGTAGAGTTCTTTAGATGTCTGTTAGGTCCATCTGTTATAGTGTGTTGTTCAGTGCCTCTGTGTCTTTACTTATTTTCTGTTTGGTTGATCTGTCCTGTGGAGTGAGTGGTGTGTTGAAGTCTCCTAGAATGAATGCATTGCTGTCTATTTCCTCCTTTAATTCTGTTAGCATATTCTTCTGTCTTTTCACGGGGATAGAAGTGGTCGCTGGTAGTCGCCACATGCAGCAGCTGGGAGAACAAAGTCCCTTCCTGCTTGTTGTTTTCCTTGCCCTTCTCAGGGGCCCGTGCTGTTTTCCAGCACACTAGGATGCAGCCTCTGGGATAATCCCCTAAACTGCCTCTGTGCAGGCCACCTCAGATTAGCCTATAGCACTGCGGGGGTTTGTAGTCTCGTTGGGTGCGTTCTGCTCCCCTTGGTGCCTTCCGACCCTGGTTCTGCGGCTCTTCCCACTGAGCCGTGCGCCAGCTGCGAGTAGATTCTGTGAGGTTGCTGTGGGCGGGGCCACTCCTCCCCTATTCCGCAGCAGTGGTGACTCCCGGACCCTTTCCAGCTCTGGCCAGGCGGGTGTGGGGGGCTGGGAATGAATGGCAGGCTGCTGATCTCTGTGGGTAGCCTCAGTGTGGCTGCTTTGCCCAGTTGCCAGCCAGGGAGTCCGAAATTCCCCAAGACTCCCAGCCCGCTGGGCAGAGTGCACTGGGAAGATTTTGTTAACCTGTTGGGCCCTTGTCTCTTTAAGACTTTTTTTTTTTTAAGCGCACACTTTTCTTTTGTCCTGGGAGCAGGCTCAGAGGACTCGCTTCCGGTCTCCATCTCAGATCCTGCACTTCTGTTTTTCTAATCTCCAATACACCATGCGATGTGCGTCAGTGTTCCCGGCGCAGATCACCAGGGATGGTTATTTCGCAGGCCTGTATTTTTGCTCCCTCCCAGCTCTGAATCCTCTCCTCCCACCGGTGCGCTGGGGTGGGGGAGTGCTCGGGTCCTGCCGGGTCACAGCTTTGTATCTTACCTGCTTCGTGAAGCTCTGAGTTTTCACAGATGTAGCTGTAGCCTGGCTGTTGTATCTTCTGATCTCTCTTTTAGGAATAATTGTATTTGTTGTATTTTCACAAATACATATAGTTTTTGGAGGATATTTCTGCCGCCCTACTCATGCCGCGATCTTCCCAGAAGCCCCTAGTAATACACTTTTTGAAGCTCAAGACTTATACACTGAAAAATGTCATTGAAAGAATTTAAAGAATATCTAAATAAATGGCAATATATCCCATATTCATGGATCAGAAGACACTGTTGTTCTCAGAGAAGACAAGTAGTGACTCTATAGCATCTCACTATGCTGATGGACAGTGACTGTAATGGGGTTGGTGGGGGGGACCTGATGAAGGGGGTAGTTTAATCACCATAATATTGCACATGTAATTGTAGATTAATGATACCAAAATAAACTTAAAAAAAAAGAAGACACTGTTGTTAAGATGGCAATATTGAACAATTTGATCTATAAATACAATGCAATCCCTATCAAATTTCCAGCTGCCTTCTTTTTGGGGGCATAACTTGACTAGATGATCCTAAAATGTATATGAAAATTCATGGGAATCACAATATCCAAAGCAATCCTGAAAAAGATGAGTTAAGTGGTAGAATTTAGACTCACCAGTTTCAAAGCTATGGTAATTAAGACAATGTGGTACTGTCATAAGGATAGACATATTGGTCAATGGAACAGAATTGAGCTCAGAAATAAACCCCCACATTGATGGTCGATTGATTTTCAACAAGGTGATAAGACAATTCAATGGACAAATAATAATCTTTTCAACAAATGGTTTTGGAACAACTGACTGCAAAAGAATAAAACTGAACCCCTACCTCACACCATATATAAAAATTAACTCAAATTTGACCATAAGCTTAAATGTAAGAGGTAAAATTATAAACTTCTTAAGAGAAAACAGAAGAGTAAACCTTCATGATATTGAGTTAATCAATAGTTGTTTAGATATGACACCAAAAGTACAAACAACAAAAGGAAAATAGATTAATTCATTTTTGTAAAACTTAAAAACTTTTGTAGTTCAAAACAATAAAGAAAGTGAAAAGACAATACACAGAAAAGGAGAAAATACTTGTAAATGATATATCTGTTAAGGATTCATATCTAGAATATACACAGAACTCTTACACTCAGCAAGAAAAAGAACCCAATTAAGAAAGGAGGAAGAATTTCCTCCTTGAAGAAGATGCTGATCATTAGTCAAATGCAAATCAAAACCACAATGTGATACCACATCACACCTACTAGATGACTATAATCAAAAAGACTATTAAGTATTGGGAAGAAGGTGTAAAAGTCAGAACCTTCAGACATTGCTGGTGAGAATGTAAAATGACGCAGTCAAATTAGAAAGCAGTTTGGTGCTTCCTAGAAAACATAGTTACCTTTCCTTAGACATAAAATTACTAGATAAGCCAGCATTTCCTAGTTATATACAAATTTCTACTCCTACCCAAGAGAACTGAAAATATGTCCACACAAAAACTTATAAAAGAATATCTATATATTGATATAGATAGATAGATAGATGATAGATATTTTTCATAATAGCTAGAAAGTGGAAACAACTCAAATATCCACCAGCTGTTGAACAGATAAACAAAATGTGATATACACATACCATGGAATATTACCCAGCCATAAAAAGGAATAAGTACTGATACATGTTACCACATGAGTGAAGCTTAAAATTATTTTTCTAAGTGAAAGGAACCAGATCCAAAGGGCCCATATTGTATGATTCCATTTATATGAACTGTCCAGGCAAATCCACAGAAAGAGAAAATATATTGGTGGTTGCCCATATAGGAGGGGAGGAGGAGGGATGGGGAGTGACTGCTAATGAAAGGTTTCTTTATAGGGTAATGAAAACATTCTGAAATTAAATAGTGGTCATAGGTGCATATACTGAGAATCACTGAATTGCATCTTTACTCTTTCCAATTTCATTGAAATATAATTGACATACAGCATTGTTTAAATTTAAAGTAAACAATGTGATGACTTGATAAACATATATTGTGAAATGATTACTACACTAGAGTTAATAACACCTCCATCATCTCATATAATTACCATTTCATTTTTGTGGTGAGAACATGTAGGATGTACTCTGTTAGCAACTTTCAAGTATATAATATGGTATTGTTAACTATAATTACCATGCTTTAAATTAGATCCCCAGAACTTACATATCTTATTACTAGAAGTTTGTACTCTTTGACCAACATCTCCCCATTTTCCCTCACCCCTAGCCCCAGGCAACCACCATCCTACTCTGTTCCTGTGAGTCTGGATTTTTTTTAAGATTCCACATATAAGTGAGATCACACAGTATCTCAAGGTCCATTCATGTTGTCACAAATAGCAGAATTTTCTTCTTTCTCATAACTGAATAATATCCCATTATATATATTTTTATATATACATTTGATATCTTCTTTATCCATTCATCTGTAGACGAACACTTAGGCTGTTCCCATAACTTGGCTATTGTGAATATTGCTACAATGAAAATGGAAATGCGCGTATCTCTTCGAAATCCTCATTTCATTCCTTTGGATATATACCTAGAATTGGGGTTGCTTATCACAACATCATAGTAGTTTCAGATATACAACACAATGATTCACTATTTGTATGCATGCAAAATGATCACCACAATAAACCTGGTTACCATCCATCATCATACATAGTTACAAAAAAATTTTTTTTCTTGTCATGAGAACTTTTAAGCCTTAGTCTTAGCAACTTTCATATACACAATACAGTATTAACTGTAGTCACCATGCTATACATTACATCCCCATAGTTTATTTCATAACTAGAAGTTTGTACATTTTGACTCCCTTCACCCATTGCATTTACCCACCCCACTCCCAATATTTTTAATTTTGGAGAAGCCTCCATACTGTTTTCCATGGGAGCTGCACCACTTTACATTCCAGCCAGCAGTGCACAAGGGCTCCGTTTTCTCAACATCCTCACCAACACTTGTTATCTCTTATCTTTCGGTAATAGACTCTGTAACATGTGTGAGGTGATATCCCCTAATTTTGATTTGCATTTCCCTGATGATTAGTGATGTGGAGCATCTTTTCGTGTTGTCCATCTGTATGTCTTTGGAAAAGTGTCTCTTCAGTTCCTCTGCCCATTTTTTAATCATGTATTTTTGCTGTTGAGCTGTATGAGTTCCTCACATATTTTGGGTATTAACCCCTTATCAAGTATATGGTTTGCACAAAACAACAGCAGACTCACAGATGCCAAGAAGGGACTAGCAGTTACCAAAGGGTAGGGAGTTTGGGAAGGTGGGTGGGGAGGGAGGGAGAAGGGGATTAAGGGGCATTATGATTAGCACACATAATGTAGGGTGTCAACGGGGAAGACAGTATAGCATAGAGAAGACAAATAGTGACTCTGCAGCATCTTCCTACGCTGATGGACAGTGACTGCAGTGGGCTGGGGGTTGGGGACTTGATAATATGGGTGAATGTAATAATTACAATGTTGCTCATGTGAAACCCTTATAAGATTGCATTTCAATGATACCTTAATAAAAAAATATATATATATATATGGTTTGCAAATATTTTCTCCCATTCTGTAGGTTGCCTTTTCATTTTGTTGAACAAGTCCCTGGTAACCAAACTAGAAAGCTGAATGTACCCTCCCCACAGAAACAATAGTACACATAGTTCGGCCACTTGAGGGCAGGGTAGATACTAGCTTGGGTGGGTTAATAGAAGAGTCCTCCTAACAGCTTTAGAGGATATGTAAGAAATGGAAACTGCCTTCCCTCTTCCGAAAAACCAGCTTATAAACAAACTTCAATCAGACCCATTCTTCTGTTCTCCAGAGATTTGTTATGTCTGTCCTTTCTACTGCTATTTTTCTTTAATCATATTGATGCTGCATTCCCACCAAAAACCTAAATGCATGTTCTGAAAACTTACCCCCTGCGACCCAGGACCTTGGGTGGAGAGAACACAAGAGGAAGATGGGCCAGGGGCTTTCCTGAATATGTGGCAATAATAAAATGACTCATGCTACTTCCTTATTCTAACCCTTTCCATCAGTGGGGTGGAGAGAGCTGACAGGCATAGCGGAAGCTGTCTTTATTTACAGAGTGTCCTTGGTGGAGTGATTGTTTTTTGTTTCCCTTTTGCCACAATGCAAAGCTGCAAAATAAAAATGCAGAGCAAGATGAAGTTTTAGAACTGGCCCCACAGGACAACAAGAGTTGTCTGTAAAATAAATGCAACATATGTTAAAATGAGTTCCCTACTGTATGGAAAAAAGAAAGTCAAACTCAGCAAATTTCTTTTCTGTGTGGTCATAATGACTCTTTCATCACACAAATCCAACAGAGAACAGAGACAAAGAAGACAAAAGGAGAGAAAGGGGTGCAAAGAAAAGATGTGTGAACATAAACTAACTTTCCCATGAGAGTAATCTAGATAGTATCTGAGGTTCCCAAACCTTATCGGTGTTGTAATTTCACTGCATTAACCTTTCAGAGGTTTCCTCTTCAGGTGGGTAGAAGTCAACAGTTCCAGACTCTAAGTCTGTCTGTTAAAGCAAAGCACCCATGTCCTTTTCAAGTGTCCTCACTCACAAGAAGAGGACTAATTGAGGTTTTTATACCTTGAGAGGTTTCTCAAGGCATTGCACAGATTAAAAGTAAGCAGTTACGTAAAGCTATCCACAGCTTAAAACTGAGGGGGAAGGAGGCAGGTCCTTGAGGAAACCAGAGCCAAAGAAAGAATTGCTGTTTGGTTGGCTCAGCCATGCTGCTTTTCAAGTATTGTAATTCAGATCACTCAATGAGACTTGGTTGCTTAGAATTTCTTCTTTATTAAAAAAAGGGACTTAGGGTCAGGAAGGCATGAATTGCTACTCCGTAATATAGACAGGCACCATATGTGATATTATATGAAAATTAGATGGAGCAATTATAGGTAAAACACCCACTAAGACCCTGGCACAAGTTCAAGGATAGAGAGGTAAGACTACTTGGCGGTCAGTCTTTATTATTATTGCTGGTATTATTCTCTTCTTACAGAGGTGGATCTGCTGGTGACAGGGAGACTGCTGGGAGTTGGGGAACCCATCCAAATCACTCAGAATGCTAACATTGTATTTCATGGACATGAACAGAAAATAAAATATTTCCACTTGGGTGTCAAAGTATAATTCCTTAATGCCAGACTCTCAAAAAAATCTGTAATTTTTCATATTATTATCCAAAATGAATTTCAGCGCCAAATTCCTGAAGGTGAATCTTTGACCCCTACAGTTAATTTTATTCACTAGTTAACTTCTGAATCTTGAGTTATTTATCATTACAAAGATATCAGATACACCCAAAGTACCCTTTAAACAAGGAATACATAGAAAAATACTGGAAAATTTTTGAAATTTACCAAGTGTCTTCCCTAGTTCATGCATCCGGGTTATCTAGGCTTTTGTTTGCCTCTAACAGGGGTGTTTCACAACCTCTTAGAGAAGTTAACTTGTAGAAAATTGATTGTAAGGCAAATAAATCCCATCCATAAAAATGCAAATTGTGTCCCCAGTCTTACCAGTTTTGCATCTATTTGTAAATTCATTTCATTCTTTATCTGACTATAAATGTGTGGTTATCTTTTGAAATGGCTGCAGTATCTATTGATCCCTCATTAATTCCTGAGCTAAATGAAGTCTTTAATACATGTTGATTTTATATCGTATAAGTCATAATTTTATCCTCATTTAAAATTTATCCTTTAATAACTGTAAGCATCAAAGATGGCTGTCTAACCTTCCTGAGGAAAGACCAGTGCCCTGGGCATTCTCCAATAGTTTTTTCTAGATAAGAAAAACCTTCAAAGCTTCTAAGGTGACATACAAATAAGTTGATGAGGGAAAATAGGTAAACATTAACCAAAAGGAAGTTAAGCTCTCCCTGGAGAGAGGATTTGGAAGCCATTTCAAAGATTTAGGTTAAAAGAGGACAGCAATATTAACTAATCTCCCAAGAGTGTGTATTCAAGACTAACGCTCTTTGATGTTTTGAATTAAAATTAGGTTAATGTCTTTTGAGAAAGCAGAACATTGAAAGACATTTTGCTTTCACATTTTATCATTATGGTTGTATTTTGTAAAATATAGGAATAGAACTAGTCAGCTTTTCTCTAGGGAATATGTTGCTAAAATTTCAGGCCTTTCTTTTTACTTACTTTAATCATACATATTTCCATAATTGAATATTTTACAACTATAATACCATTCCAGTTATGTAAGTAATATTTTACATAATTGAAATAATTATGTGGGAGGAATTTAGTTAACCCAACTACATAACAATTCATGTAGGTTATAGAATTATAAAGATGTTTAAAACATGTGTGAATGTGTAGTGTTTCTAACAAAAGTGGTACCGAACTATAATCATATTAGTAGCTGAAGATTATAAATAATGACCATTTAATGAATATGACTAATGATATCAGTAGGCGTTCAATTAAAAAAGGGAACAATATGAGAATGTAAGTGTGTCATCAATGTGAACATTTAATAAAAGATTACAGAAACCTAATGAGACCTTTTTAGAATAAAAACAGTATCTGTTTTTAAAACTATTCATATTTTTTTACTTGTGAGTATTCTTCATTTATGCCTGCTATTAATCTGATTAGAAGGTGAGATAATTTTGTCAATTACTACTCAAACATCACATCCCTTGCAAAGGCATCCTTGATGTCACTAAGACAGAGATTCTCTCCTTTTTGCTCCCTCAGAGTATTTGCCATACTGCTCAGTAATTGTTATTATCCATGGGCCTTTATCTACAGCTGTGATATAATGCAAATAGTACAGGTGTTAGAGCTGAAACATTTGAATTCCAAAAATACTTAATTGCTAGCTAAGTGATCACGAGTTGAGCAAATAAATATTATGAACTGCAGCAGATACACATAACAATTGTATACATTATATATTATTGTATATATTTTCATACCCAATAGTGTTGTTAGTATTGTAGATACCTGTAAATACAACAGTATTATACTATTGTTACGAAGATTAAGATAATCTACATATGTTACCACCTAGAGCATAGTAGGTGCTCAATAAAGGTAATATAAGCATTTCCACCCTTTGCTTAGATTATAAATAAATAATCTTTATCTGTTTCATTATATATGTACTGTGTAACATAAATAGATGTTATAGATAAGTGGAAAAGACTGAAAGTATAAATGCCTCAGAAGTTGTTAGTGTTTCCCACACCATCCCATCTTTTTCTGGTAAGTTATCATTAGTGTTCACTTTTTCCTCAACTTGGCTAAAGATTTTGTTTTGACACCAGTGTTTGAAAAAAATACAAACAACTAAGCAATTTATGACCCTTGCAAAATGTTCCTGGTGTTTCTTCTTCATTATTTACAGAGAAACTAATATCCAAGCCTAGTCAACTGGGTAAAGGTGAAACATTTGCAGAGGCAGAAAAGTCAGGTCCTGCCTATTCACAAAGTTCAGCCAAGGTGAAGGCGGAGGGTGGCACTCAGGGGACTGAGGCTTGACGCATGCAGAGTCAGCAGATCTGGCCCAACCATCCAGTTCACCGCTTCTCATTCTGGCCCAGCTAGAACCTGTCAGTCTCCAAACCTGCCGCGGCCTTGTGACCTGAGATGTCTTCTACCTTAACTACATGTCCTTACATTGTGGCTTGCATCCTTTGCAACTCAACTCACTTCTCATCATCAAGAAAACTCTTTCCCAAATCATCTATTTTTCTCTAAGATCCCCTTTACCTCCTACCCAGCACCCCCATAAAAGCAGAGATAATCTCTTACAGGCATGGTCCTCTCTTTTAGGGTTGATAAAAACAGGAGGCCCAGCCAAATCCCTATTTTAAAAACAATGAGTAACTTTCAGTATGAGGTATGGCCCAAATATTCCATGAGACACAGGCACTCTTTGTTGTTTATCTGAAATTCAAATTTAACTCTATTTTTATTTACCAATTTTTTTATTTCATTTATTTTTATTTCTATTTACTGTATTTTCATTTATAAAATCTGACCACTTAGTCACTTGTCTTGTGCTACAGTATTGTATTGAGTTGCCTGTCATGCATGAACACCACAAGTCACAGGTGTTACGAGGCTCTCGGAAGCCAGAAATAGTGCTCAATTCCCTTGTTTCTTCACTTTGACCTCACCCCTCCTGATGCACTGCCACCAAACACCCAGCATGGTGTCGTAAAGGCCCCTGAGAGCAGGAGTACAGTCCACATTCATTCTTTCACTCCTTCTTTCAGTTAGCAAATAATCTATTGAACTCTTACCAGGTGCCAGGCACTAAAGAATATTCTGGAGACACAACTTTAAACCAGACACAACCATGTCATCAAGGGGCTCCCTGCACATCAGAAAGCAATTTCAATCAGGGCAACAAGTTCTAAGACAGGCTGACATGAGAACAGTAGGGAAGGCACCAGACCTGGTCTCCAGGGATCACAGGCAACAGCGGCCAGGCCAAGACCTAATAATTAATAGGAGCTAACCAGGTGGTAGCATAGCAAGAAGGTGCTCCACCAGACCGAACAGCCTGTCCTGTTTAAAGCAGAAAAAGAATGCAGCATTAGTGTTTAGTGAATTAACAAAATTTGCTTTTGTGTTCAAGCTTGTTCTGACCCACGGATGCCACTATCTTTAGAGGCTGCAGGCTTCTTCACAGCTTTTTCTAAAGGAATTCAGCCACACAGCTCTTTCTATCCTCTTACACACCAGTCTCCTCTGAGCTCTAAGCTGCTTTCTTTCCTCCTTGGTGTAATCTAAGCACCTTCATCAACAAGTTAGAGCCGAAACTCACCTCAACCTTCCTCCCCCTCGGTCCCCACCCTGCTCCATCCCAGGTTCTTTCCTATTTTTCCCCCTGTTTACTCCTTCCAATTTCAGTTCCCTGCAGAGGCTGACACCTGGAACCACAGCTACTTTTTAATACACTTGCAGAGACCACTCACCCCTCCTTCCATGTGTCCTACCCAACTGTATTCCATACTGTAGTGATGAGGACATTCGCAGGGTCCCCACTGGAAAAGTGCCATCACAAGAGAAAGTAAAATCTCACCTCTGGTGAGAGGGGTAAGGAGTGGCGGGAAGCCCTCAGGCAAGACTCCTTTAAAGAAAGCTGCTTTGAAACCAGCGTCCTTTGTATTAATCAGCTATTCTCAGTCATTTTCTCAGCCCTAGCTTGTGCCTAGCACAAAGCAAGCGCTCAGTAGACTGTGGATGTAAGAAATGTACCTTTTGTCCCAATTAAATCTGCAGTTAAGGCCAGGTGGTAGAATTAAACAAACATGATGAACAGTACTCGCCTTCTGCAGTCGGTGTGAAGCCAGGAATTTTATGTGCTATAGAGTTTGTGATGACGGTATCTATGGTGCTTAATTTTATGTGTCAACTGGACTGGGCCACAAGATGCCCAGCTATCGGGCAGACATTCTGGGTGCTTCTGGGGGGATATTTTGGGATGCGCATAATATTTAAAGTGATAGACTGAATAAAGCAGAGTGCCCTCCCAGATGTGGGTGGACGTCACAATGTACTGAAGGCCCGAATAGAACAAAAAGGCTGATCCTGCCCAAGTGAGAGAGACTCCTCCATCCCAAAAGCCATCGAAGGGGAACCATAGATCCTCCTGGTCTCGAACCTTCCCGCCTTCAGCCAGGAACTACCCTCCTGGCTCTCGGGCCCTCAGTCAACTGGAAATACTGAGTCTCCGGCTTCCTGACTCACCCTGAAGATACTGGAACTTGCAAGCCCTCATAACTGCATAAGCAAATTTTTTATACTGTTCCTTTTTCTCTGGAGAACACTGACTCATCCACTATCGCAGAAAATAAGGCCATCAGAAGACATTTTGATTAGAATGCTCACCTTTAATTTGCCTTATAAAACCTTTCCTGATGCTTGTACCTCCCATCTCCCGGGGTAATTAGTTCACTCCACTCCATGTGGATGATTTGATTCTTATAGGTCATTTTTCCATATTAAATGTCAAGGGCCTTTGAAGAATATTCCTAGTTTATTTGATAGGAATCAATCCCCTACAAACCGTTCCACGCGTGGTCACCACATGTGTATACATGACACTGAAGCTGTGTACGATACTGCATTGTGTGAGGGGTAATCAGAAGACAGGGAAATGTCTGTGAGCACCGATATTCAGGAACCAAAGGTGGGGGAAGGGGTCAATCTCGGTTAAAGCCAATTAATGTTTTCTCATTAGACTCTTTCATGTCCCATGAGAGGGTTATACAAAAGTAGTTAATGTTACCCAAAGTAAAGATTTCAGAAAAAAGAAAGACTCAAGAACATGGGGAGAGGGGATGAATTGAGTTCTGTGGGGACTTCAAGGACACTGAAGTGTTACACACACTGTGCTAGGCAGGGCCGCTTCACGGATGTGCCACCTGGATGGCTGGACTGGACCCACACCCAGAAGGGTCCCGCCCTGGCTTTATTGCTCTACTGCCACTGTCTTGAGATTCTCAACAATTTTTTAAACGAGAGAGACCCTAAATTTTCTTGGCCCTGCAAATGATGCAGTTGTTCCTGATGCCAAGTAAACTTTCTTTAAGTTTGATAACCAACTATAAATTAAAAGATGTCTATTTAACTTCCCACCTATTGATTTTTTTTGGATGGCTGTAAGCGAGGAAGAATAATGGCACACCAAACTGAGACCGCCATACTCCCATGCTCGTCCCATGGACAGAAAGAGGCAAGAAATGACTGAGCAACAACCATCAGGGGCTATGTAGATTGGTCCCCGTGCAGAGCTTGAGAAAAGATGCGAGTTCCTGTTAGTTTTAATAAGACCTTGGGTAACAACTCCTGTAGTCAAGGACTAAACCTCTAATATGGCCTGTGATCTGCCCCTACCCAGTGAAATGGCTTCAAAATCCCCAATAAGGAACTGAATAAAGTAATTTGGCACCATCGTCAAAACCTCTCTTTGCCACCCTTCACCCTTGACCAACGTCACCTGGTGTAAGAAAAAGAAAATGACAACAATCTGGGAGTATATTACTTGTTATACAAAAGTAGTCACCCTTACTTACATTTCAGGCATTAAGATAGACCAAATACCCTATTTTCACTTTTTGTGCACACATTCATATAACACAAAGTGCATCACCACACAGTGATCGAGCTTCCTATTTGTGGAGATATTTACATTTAATTTAGTGTGTACTGGGTAGAATTTGGATATGATTAATATCTTCTAAGAACGTTCATCTGGTAGGAAGAAGGAAGGCCCTGCGACCCAGTTAGATCAATGGAGAGCCTGCCGTGCAGCCGCGGCAGTGCCCTGATGAGCACCCAAAGTAACAGGCTGTACCATCGCTGCGGACTCCCAGCCACGCTGCAGGCTTTGCCTTCCCTCTGGCAGTAGAATCTCCTACTTGCGCCCCCATACATTTCAACCAATATATGTGCTCGCCTTCTTCCATATTAAGTTCCAGACAAAGGACTGTATGAGTCAGAGTTCTCCAGAGAAACAGAACCAGTCAGAGAGAGAGAGTTATCATAAGGAGTTGGCTCGTGTGCTTATGGAGGCTGGTTGAGTCCCATGATCTGTCCTCTGCAGGCTGGAGACCCAAAACAGCCAGTGGTGTGGCTCGCATCTGAAAGCCAGCAGGCTTGAGGCCCCAGGAGCCATTGTTTCTGTTCTCTAAAGGCAGGAAAGAATGAATGTCCCAGCTCACAGCAGGCAGGAGCAGCACCCCCTCACTTATAGAAAAGTCAGCTTTTCATTCTGTTCAGGCCTTTAATTAGTCAGATGAGGTCCACACACACATAGAGAGGGCTTTCTGCTGTACTCAGCCTACCAATTTAAACATAAATCTCATGCAAAAACACCCTCACAGATGCACCCAGAATATTGTTTGATCAAATATCTGGGCACCCCATGGCCCAGCCAAGCCAACACACTAACCATTCCGGGGATGTAACTGGAAGCAGGTTTGGCTGCTTTCCAGACAGATAGCCTGGCCCTCGGCCCTCCCTCCCCTTTGTCCCCTCCTCCTCCTCCTGCCTCGGCCACCTTGGACCGTTACAATGAGGGACATACCTCAGTGATGGCAGAGAAATTTGAGGCCCTGAAGATTTGAAGGTGCACAACTTCCATATCAGCCCCCAGTCTTTCAATCAGAGAAGAAAAAAACTTCTACCTTGTTTAAGCCGCTGTTATTTGATGGTGGTGATTGGAGGGCAGGGTGGTGGGGAGGGACTGCCCTTTGCAGCTGATTCTAATCCTAACTGATGTCTCTCCCTTCTTCCTTCCATTTCATACTGATGCCGGGTTCTTGTTTGCAGAGTCGAAGCATGAACTTAGCAAGCAGTCAAGGTAGGAGAGCCAGGGAGACTTTTATTGAGAGATACAGTGAAGAGGACAGACAGAGCTCCTGGCGTGAGCCAGGAGGGGACAAGAGAGCCCACAATCGTGCATTGTCTAGGGGTTTTATAAGCAGTTGAGGATATTTGGGAACATGAAAAAAGCTTAGGAGTGTGGACTTGTTAAGTGATGTCTGAATATTTAGAATTAATTTAACATAAGGAATTTCCTGCCTTGATTTCTCTCTGGGATACTGGCGTCTTGGTCTAGGAGTGTATCAAAGGCGGCCTGCCCAGCCCCCAAGGTGGGCTGAGGTATTGTCTGTTTGCTAAAGAGTAAGTTAAAAATCTTGCTTCTTAAACTTCCTGGGTGTTAAAATGCAATCTTATCTTTAAGGTAGAATCCTTCCTGCCTTTTATTATGTTGTTTACAGCTGGGTCTGCATGCTAAATTAGTTGCCCAGTTTGCAAAATCACCTCATCAGATCTGAAAGAGGAAAGACAGCACATAGGCCTGGGCCTTTTAGCATGCTAAAGTGAATCTTACACATGATTACAAATGATTAGCATAATAAAAACACGTGCTACTCTTTTTATCTAGGGAATATTAAATGATCTCACTGAAGAATGACCCTAGAGCTTAATGTTTAATACAGAGTTTTGGTAGGGGGTTTCCTTGCATGTAGTTACATTGCTCTGACTGCAAATATCCTGCCTTGCTTTTTCCAGAGGCCCTCACCCTATTCCGTCTAAGCCCATGGTCCCTGTCTCAATACTACAGTATAGAATTATGGATTGAGCAACAAATTAGCTAAAATACCTATGACTCGAAAAACTGCAAACCATAAGACCATCTCCACAGTGAGGGTAATAATAAAGCTTCACAGGTCACAGTAATGTTTTGTGCCGCCTTTCACAACATTTCTTCATTTCTTTCCAAAGAAAACCTATGAGGCAGAGGAAGGCTGATGTTTTTATCCTTATTTTTCTCTCTGCAAACCTAGGATTGTCCCTGCGTAGATGATAATTTGGTTTTAATTGGTTCTTTATATTAAGCTAGGCAAAATCATGCAGTATCAGTGAACAATCTCTTATTAAATAGAATGCTCTTACATTGCAAACATTTATGGGGAGCTTTAAAGCCTCTTTATAAATGCAAATTAAGCCTTCCAGCAAGACTGTGAGATAATGGTAAAATTCTGTTTTAACATGACAGATACAAAAATAACTTTGCTAAATTTAAACTGCCTTGCAGTGGAAACCTGTGGTCACCATGGGACCAAAGGATATTGGGCCCATTATTTGTTTGTAGGGGTGGTTTTTAAATAAAGAACACTATTACTAGTGTCACAATGCATGTTAGCATTAAGTGCCAGGAGAAATCCGAAAGCTGCAAGACCTCTTTTAACTATTTTTTTTAGCCTAGTGTTTCTCTAACTTATTTAACCATGAAACAGTGTTTTCTTTTCCTTTTTTTAAAAGAAAATACTTAACATTTCAAACTATGGTGTCCCCAGAACATGGTTTTAGAAATGTTCCAGGGCTATTTCTTCTCACTGAGCAAATGGCAGTGAAGGACAGAAGGGTTGGAAGGGGGCAGGATTTCATGGCTACACTTGCAGAGCCTTCTCTACACCACCCTCCCTAATAAAGATCACCAGATTTTTCCAGTAAAAATACAAGATGCTCAGTTAAAACTGAACTTCAGATAAACAGCAAACTTTCTTTTTAGTATAAATATATACCATGCAATGTTTAGGACATACTTATACAAAAAAAAAATTACTCCTGGTTTATCAGATTTCTGAAATTCAGTTTTAACTGGGCATCTGGTATTTTGTCTGCCTACCTACCCTTGATCCATCCCCGGGGAAAAGGAGCTGCTGATCTTCCTGGTTCATATTTCCAGACATTTAATGGGGCTTTATGAGTAGGAAGGACCCACAGGGTTAAAGTCACAGAGCAGGCCATCCTGCCTCTCTCACTAGCATCTGAGGCCTGTCATCTCTTCAGTTTGACAGTGGCCTGTGCTGGACTCTCAGGTGTGCCTGCCATCCACTCGTCCCTTTATCCACCCGGCTCTGCGCCTGAGAAACTGGCTCTTTGAACCTAAGCAACGAGGCTCCCTTGTTCACTGGCTTCTGGTTGGGTTTGGCCAGTGGAAGTCACCAGCAAAAGGTGACAGGACAGGAGAGAAAGACTGAGATATTCAGCCTCCTGCCCCCTCCCTGCCAAGCCCTGGGTAGGCTGCGGCCTCCCTCCCCACCACAGAGGACAAGTTCTTGGGGAGCCCTGTTGGGAGAAGGCTCTCCTACACACATTTCCTGCCAGGTTCTGGTATAGCTTCCTCCCTCCTTCGCCCTCGAAGGCTCAAGAGAGACTTCACTGAGGCTGCGAGTGGCAGGGACTTCACCAACGCCCTTGATCTCCCTCAGCTCTGCCCCCACCCTTGTTGACAGTCCTTCCATTAAGTTGCCTTTTCTCAGGCTCTTTGAGGGTGCCCCTGCTTCCTGCCAGACCTCTGATTCATACAGGGTAAGACGGAGATTTATGGGAAACGGAATTTCCCTGCCTGCACCTTAGTCCTAAATCTCAAACTCAAACCTAGTTTTGCAGAAAGTCTCTCTCTGGGGGGTTAGCACCAACAAGAAAAAGGCTTCCTGAAGGATTAAAGATGGCGGCGTGAGAGCTGAGACAGAGGCTTCCTCCTAAAACAGCATATAATACGAAAATATAACTAATACAAGTGATCCTGAAAGAGCAACAGGAAAGAGGACTGTGCCAAACTGCATACACATGGAGAAAAGAATAACCTCACGGAACAGGGTAACGTACCAAAGCCGCGGCCCAGCAAGACCCAAGCCCTTCCCCCACCCCAGCTCTTCTAGTGGGGGAAGAGAAACAGAGCAGGGCAGGAGGGGAGGCCTGGGACTGCTGAACGCCTAACTCTGGAGATCTGCTCTGGGAGCACAAGCCTGCAATTAATGGTGCTTGCATGGTACTCTCGTGATTAGGGGGTTGGAAAGCTAAGACAGGCAGAATACCTGGAGAGACTGAGATTCCAGCCACTTGTGGAAAGTAGGGATCCATATCCAGCTGCTCTGGGACAAAAGAAAGGCAGGCAGTCTGAGAGACTTCCTAACAGCAAGAGGGCTGCTAAAGGGCCAAGGATTGCACAGAGCTTATTGCTCAGGAGAAAGGACAGGTAGACAAAATTGTCCAAGTGCACTCTGCCCAGCAGGTTAGTAACTTTCACAATCCTCAGGAGCTCCAGCTCCCTGGCTGGCTACACAGCTCCAAGGACCGTCTCCATGATAAGCAGCCTCCTGTGCCTTTCTCCCAGCCAGCCCCACCTGGCTTGCAAACCTTCAAACCCTACCCTGGCGTTAGGCTGGCCAGAGGGAAACCCTGTCTACAACAACTACAAACACAAAGCATAGAGATTTATACCTGTGTGCTTGGCCTACTGGTTCAGGCAGTGGAGTCAGGCCCAGCAGCCAGGAAGCAAGAGACAGCTCTTTCCTACCCCAGGCACCAATACCACTCACCTATGACCCCAAACATTGTTTCAGGGGCTGAGCAGCTCCAGAGAGTAGAGCTTCTGGGCACTAGAGGGCGCCATATACAAATATGAAATGCCAAAGGAATCTAGTTCAAAGTAAAATTATGAGCATGAATACAACCCCTGAGAAAGACTCAAATGAAATCGACTTCATGAATCTGCCTGAAACAGATTTCAAAATAAAAATATTAACATGCTCATGAAGGTACAGAAAAATATTTAAGAACTCAGGGAGGAATTCCAGTGGGAGATCCAATCATTATGGAACACAGTATCAGAAATTAAACATACAATGGAAAGTTTTAAAACAGATTAGATATGGTGGAGGAGACAATAAATGAAATATAAATTAGAGAAGAGGAATACAAAGAAGCTGAGGCACAAAGAGAAAAAAGAATCTCTAAGAATGAAAGAATTTTGAGAGAACTGTGTGACCAATCCAAATGGAACAATATTCGCATTATAGGGGTACCAGAAGAAGAAGAGAGAGAAAAAGGTATAGAAAGTGTCTTTGAGGAGGTGATTGCTGACAACTTCCCCAATCTGGGGGAGGGGACAGTCTCTCAGGGCATGGAGATACACAGATCTCCTAACACAAGGGACGCAAGGAAGACAACACCAAGACATACAGTAATTGAAATGGCAAAGATCAAGGATAAGGAGAGACTATTAAAAGCAGCCAGACAGAGAAATACCATCACATACAAAAGAAAGCCCATTAGGCTATCATCAGACTTCTCAGCAGAAACCTTACAGGCCAGAAGGGAGTGGCATGATGTATTTAATGCAATGAAGCAGAAGGGCCTTGAACCAAGAATACTATATCAGCAAGGTTATCATTTAAATTTGAAGGAGGGACAATTTTCAGATAAGCAAAAGCTGAGAAAATTTACCTCCCACAAACCATCTCTACAGTGTATTTTGGAAGGACTGCTATAGATGGAAGTGTTCCTAAGGTTTAATAGCTGTCATCAGAGGTAATAAAACCACAGTTAAGAAAGTAGAACAGTTAATTACTAAGCAATTGCAAATTAAATCAACTATCCCCAAAGTCAATCAAGGGATAGACAAAGAATACAGAATGTGATACCTAATATATAAAGAATGGAGGAGGAAGAAAAAGGAGGATAAAAAAACGAATCTTTAGACTGTGTTTGTAATAGTATATTAAGTAAGTTAAGTTAGACTCTTAGTTAGTAAGGAAGTTAACATTGAACCTTTGATAACCATGAACCTAAAGCCTGCCATGGCAATAAGTACATACCTATCAATAATCACCCTAAATGTAAATGGTCTGAATGCACCAATCAAATGACATAGAGTCACTGAATGGATAAAAAAACAAGACCCATCTATAAGCTGCCTACAAGACACTCACTTTAAACCCAAAGACATACACAGACAAAAGTGAAGGGATGGAAAGAGATATTTCATGCAACTAATAGGGAGAAAAAAGCAAGAGTTGCAGTACTTGTATCAAACAAAATAGACTTCAAAACAAAGAAAGTCACAAGAGACAAAGAAGGACATTACATAATGATAAAGGGGTCAATCCAACAAGAAGATATAACCATTATAAATATCTATGCAGCCAACAAAGGAGCACCTACATACGTGAAACAAATACTAACAAAATTAAAGGGAGAAATAGAATGCAATGCATTCATTCTAGGAGACTTCAACACTCCACTCACTCCAAAGGACAGATCAACCAGGCAGAAAAAAAGTAAGGACACAGAAGCACTGAACAACACATTAGAACAGGTGGATCTAACAGACATCTACAGAACTCTACACCCAAAAGGAACAGAATACACATTCTTCTCAAGTGCACATGGAACATTTTCAAGAGTAGATCATATACTAGGCCACAAAAGAGACTCGGTAAATTCAAAAAGATTGAAATTGTACCAACCAGTTTCTCAGACAACAAACGTATGAAACTAGAAATAAATTATGTAAAGAAAAAGAAAAATCCCACCAACACATGGAGGCTTCACAACATGCTCCTAAATAACTAATGGATCAATGGCCAAATAAAAACAGAGATCAAGCAATATATGGAGACAAATGACAACAATAATTCAACACCGCAAAATCTGTGGGATGCAGTGAAGGCCGTGCTAAGAGGAAAGTATATTGCAATACAGGCCTACCTCAGGAAAGAAGAACAATCCCATATGAACAGTCTAAACTCACAATTAACGAAACTAGAAAAAGAAGAACAAATGAGGCCCAACGTCTGTAGAAGGAGGGACATAATAAAGATTAGAGCAGAAATAAATAAAATAGAGAAGAATAAAACAATAGAATCAATGAAAGCAGGAGCTGGTTCTTTGAAAAAATAAACAAAATAGATAAACCCCTAGCCAGACTTATCAAGAAAAAAACAGAGTCTACACATATAAACAGAATCAGAAACAAGGAAGGAAAAATCACTACAGACACCACAGAACTACAAAGAATTATTAAACAATACTATGAAAAATTATATACTAACAAACTGGATGAACTATGGGAAATAGTAGCTTTCTAGAAAAATACAACCTTCCGAGACTGACCCAGAAAGAAACAGAAAATCTGAAAAGACCAATTACTAGCAACGAAATTGAACTGGTAATCAAAAAAACTACCTAAGAACAAAATTCCTAGACCAGATGGCTTTACTGCTGAATTTTATCAAACATTTAGTGAAGACCTAATACCCATCGTTCTTAAAGTTTTACAAAGAGTAGAAGAAGAGAGACTATTCCAAACTCATTCTATGAGGCCAGCATCACTCTAATACCAAAACCAGGCAAAGACACCACAAAAAAAGAAAATTACAGACCAATATCCCCGATGAACATAAATGCAAAAATATTCAACAAAATATTAGAAAACCGAATTCAAAAATACATCAAAATATCATCCATCATGATCAAGTAGGATTTATTCTAGGGATGCAAGGATGGTACAACATTCGAAAATCCATCAATATCATCCACCACATCAACAAAAAGAAGGACAGAAACCACATGAACATCTCCATAGACGCTGAAAAAGCATTTGACAAAATTCAACATCCATGATAAAAACTCTCAACAAAATGGGTATAGAGGGCAAGTACCTCAACATAATAAAGGCCATATATGATAAACCGACAGCCAACATTATACTTAACAGTGAGAAGCTGATAGCTTTTCCTTTAAGATCAGCAACAAGACAAGGATGCCCACTCTCCCCACTTCTATCCAACATAATACTGGAGGTCCTAGCCATGGCAATCAGACAACACAAAGAAATAAAAGGCATCCAGATTGGCAAGGAAGTTGTTAAACTGTCCCTGTTTGCAGATGACATGATACTGTACATAAAAACCCCCTAAAGAATCCACTCCAAAACTACTAGATCTAATATCTGAATTCAGCAAAGTTGCAGGATACAAAATTAATATGCAGAAATCTGTGGCATTCCTATATACTAACAATAAACTAGGAGAAAGAGAAATCAAGAAAACAATTCCATTCACAACTGCATCAAAAATAATAAAATACCTAGGAATAAACCTAACCGAGGAAGTGAAAGACCTATACTCTGAAAACTACAAGACACTCATGAGAGAAATTAAAGAAGATACCAATAAATGGAAACACATCCTGTGCTCATCTATAGGAAGAATTAATATTGTCAAAATGGCCATCCTGCCTAAAGTGATCTACAGATTTAATGCAATTCCTATCAAAATACCAACAATATTCTTCAATGAACTAGAGAAAATCACTCTAAAATTCATATGGAACCACAAAAGACCCCGAATAGCCAAAGCAATCCTGAGAAGGAAGAATAAAGCTGGGGGGATTATGCTCCCCAACTTCAAGCTCTACTACAAATCCACAGTTATCTAGACAATTTGGTACTGGCACAAGAACAGACCCATAGATCAATGGAACAGTCTAGAGAGTCCTGATATAAACCCAACCATATATGGTCAGTTAATATATGATAAAGGAGCCATGGACATACAATGGGGAAATGACAGCCTCTTCAACAACTAGTGTTGGCAAAACTGGACAGCTACGTGTAAGACAATGTACTGGATTATTGTTTAACCCCAAACACAAAAGTAAACTTGAAATGGATCAAAGACCTGAATGTAAGTCATGAAACCATAAAACCCTTAGAAGACAATAGGCAAAAATCTCCTGAATATAAGCATGAGCAGGTTCTTCCTGAACGCATCTCCTCAGGCAAGGGAAACAAAAGCAAAAATGAACTCATGGGACTACATCAAACTAAGAAGTTTCTGTACAGCAAAGGACACCATCAGAAGAACAAAAAGGCATCCTACAGTATGGGAGAATATATTTGTAAATGACATATCCGACAAGGGGTTAACATCCAAAATATATAAAGAACTTACACACCTCTACACCCAAAAAACAAATAACCTGATTAAAAAATGGGCAGAGGATATGAAGAGACAGTTCTCCAAAGAAGAAATTCAGATGGCCAACAGACACATGAAAAGATGCTCCACATCACTAATCATCAGGGAAATGCAAATTAAAACCACAGTGAGATATCACCTCACACCAGTAAGGATGGCCAGCATCCACAAGACTAAGAACAACAATGTTGGCGAGGATGCGGAGAAAGGGGAACCCTCTTACACTGCTGGTGGGAATGTATGCTAGTTCAACCATGGTGGAAAGCAATATGGAGGTTCCTGAAAAAACTAAAAATACAAATACCATTTGACCCAGGAATCCCACTCCTTGGAATTTACCCAAAGAATACAACTTCTCAGATTCAAAAAGACATATGCACCCCTGTGTTTATTGCAGCACTTTTTACAATAGCCAAGATATGGAAGCAACCTAAGTGTCCATCAGTAGATGAATGGATAAAGAAGAAGTGGTACATGTACACAATGGAATAGTATTCAGCCATAAGAAGGAAACAAATCCTGCCATTTGCAACAACATGGATGGAGCTGGAGGATATTATGCTCAGTGAAATAAGCCAGGTGGAGAAAGACAAGTGCCAAATGTTTTCCCTCATTTGTGGAGCATAACAATGAAGCAAAACTGAAGGAACAAAATAGTAGCAGACTCAGAGACTCCAAGAAGGAACTAGTGGTTACCAAAGGGGAGGGGTGTGGGAGGGTGGGTGGGGAGGCTGGGAGAAGGGGATTGTGGAGTATTATGTTTAGTACACATGGTGTGGGGAATCACGGGGAAAACAGTGTAGCACAGAGAAGGCAAACAGTGAATCTGTGTCATCTTACTACACTGATGGACAGTGACTGAATTGGGGTATGGGTGGGGACCTGATAATATGGGTAAATGTAGTAACCACATTGTTTTTTCATGTGAAACCTTCATAAGAGTGTATATCAATAATATCTTAATAAAAAAATAAAATAAAATAAAACAGAAAAAATAAACAAATATCAATGAATGCTACCCAATAGGCTTCATAAAAGCTGTTGTTTCTCCTACCACTATTATCATTATTAGCACCCAAATATCTGTATAGTTGACCATTGAATAATGCAGGGTTTAGAAACGCTGAGACTTGGGCAGACAAAATCCATGTATAACTTTCAACTCCCCAAAAGCTTAACTACTATAAGCCTACTGTTGACTGAAAGCCTTACGTGGATAACAAAACAGTTGATTAACACATATTGCATATGTTATATACACTGTATTCTTACAAGAAAGTAAGCTAGAGAAAAGAAAATGTTTTTTCAAATTGTCATAAATCTCCAAATATTTTCTAATATATTTAATGAAAAAATCCACATGTAAGTGAACCCACACAATTCAAACCCATGTTGTTCAAAGCTCAACAGTATTTATAATATTGCAATGTTTGTGTAACAGTTTGGGGGTAGGGGGTCAGTGTATTCAAATGCCAACACTCACCTCTCTCTACTTTATAGAAAAGGAGAACAGACAACCTAATGGAAATTTGCTTGGAGACCGCAAAGACTCCATGCTAAGTCTTGAGTCTTGCTTCTTACCTGGGGTCTGAGATCTCACCACTGGGTTCACCATGTCAGTCCCAGAAAACATAAAGCCCTAAGATTTGGCTGGCAAACCATATGTTTTCAGAACACTTAGGGCTTGACACAATAACAGGTTAAATGAAAAGAACAAAAACAAAATTTTCAAAAGAAAAGAAACCACTCCCACTTAACCATGACCAAATTTCTTGCTTTTTTTTCTAGTTATTTTTAAATAAATCACCATAGTATCTAGGGCATCCTGGAGACTGCAGGGCTTGTGAGTCATACCCTTACTTACAGGAATGGTGGGGGAGGCCAGCATGCTCAGCATTTACTCCGTTTTTGAGAAGGGTGCAGGCAACTAAGAAGCTGGGAGGGAAGCTGTCTCACACATAATTTTACCTTGTCTTCCTATCTCTTTCTCAATTCCTTCTTAATATCTCTTTAATAAATCCTTTCAATACTCAGACCTGAAAGAATAGCCACCGCCCAGACCTGCCGGGTGACAAATAACACAGGTTGAGCAGGGCCGGTTGCAAGTGCAAATCCTTCTTCATTTGGCCATCGAAACACTTGGTTCCTCCTTTGTTCACAGTGTCTCAGCCCTTCTGCTCAGAATTTTTACCCTAAACTCCTTACTCCAAAAGCAGCCAATAAAAAGTTTTTAAAAGACAAACTCCTTAGGGAGAAACTGTTTTCCAGCTTGTGTGACTCAGGCCATGGCCTCAGGGTCGTCATCATTATCACAGCCTTGATAATCACTCTCCTAAAAGCTGCCCCTGTTGTCTACCTGCCCCAGAGCTGCGTGGGAAATGGGCACATACCAGGACTGAATAGCGACGTTTTCAAAGGTTCAGACAACAGACTGAAATGGATATGACTTCAACACTGTAACATAAACTCTCTTGAACATAAGACATTTTTCTTTCAGGGAACATTTGCTGGTAACCATGAAAAATCATAGATTCCCAGCTAATTAAAACTTAGAATGTTAGAACCGAAAGGTATTCAAAGCATCTAAAGGTTAATGCTATCAGCTTCGTGGACTATTTTATCTCTGCCTATGTACATTTCACTTTCTGTGTTCATGTGTGATGCATCTACACTCCCATCTCTGATTACTATGATTCTTTAAAAATCATAAAGACAGGTGAAAAATATTGCCTTAAAAGTTCTAACCACTTAAGAATATTCTCTTACCAGTTCTGGGTTTTGCAACTTTGAAACATGAGATAAACATTAATAACAGGTGGATCATAGAAGTATTCATTTAAAAAGCAGAATTATTACTATTACCCAATTAAATATCTTAATAGTCACCATGGAGGTAGACTGTCTTTTATTCTGCCAGATTCTATGATACTATTAAGGGTTTACTTATTCTCCAAGGAGAAAAATAGTCATTAAAATGACTTCTCAAGTATAATGCATATAATAACCCTTTATCAGTAACCCTATCATCTAGCTGGCTAGCTAGCTAAATATATATCATATAAATAACCCTATATAGCACTCGAAGCACCTTAAAATGACATACTTAAAAAAGGAAAGTCTTAAACACGTGACCCTAGAAGATAACAAGTTAACATATTACCCCCTGTGCTTAAAGTGCTTTTAGGATTAAGGCTAAAATGTTTATGTGCTCTCCAAATTCCCATCTCTTCTACAACCTCATCTTGTGCTACCCTCTCCCTACCTCTTCTTGCTCAGCCAGACGGGCCTCCCCTCAAGTCTTTGAACTTGCCACAGGGCCTTTGCACATGTTTTCACTCTGTCCAGACACCCTCCTATCTGCCTTCTCTGCCACTTAAGTTCTTATTCTTCCACCAGATCTCAGTCCTTACCACCTTAAGGAGACCATCCCAGTCTCTTCTTCTCGGTTAAAGTTTATTTCTTATGTGCATTCATAAACTATTTTTGTTTTCTGTTTGGCACTTCCCTCATTTATTTGGTGTGTTTGTTATCTATGCTGCATAATAAATCACCCCAAAATTTAGTGGCTTAAAACAACATTTATTACCTCAACACTCCTGAGAATCAGAAAGGAGTTGGTGTTTGGGTGGGTGGCTCTGGCTCAGAGTGTCTCATGAGGTTGCACTCAAGACGTCAGCCAGGCTGTGGGCATTTGGAATGTTACCTGGGGTAGAGGACCTGCTTCCAAGTTCACTCATGCAGCCTCAGTTCCTTACCAGGTGGGCCTCTCCATAGGACAGCTTGAGCTTTTTCGGAACACAGAAGCTGGCTCACAGCAGAGCACATGACCCAGGAGAAAGCATATGAAGAGGAAGCTACGGTCTTTTCTGACCTAGATGTCACATATGGCCACTTCTGCTTTATTCTGGTTTGTAGAAACAAGCCTTTCAGCCCAACCAACAATACAGGGTTGTGGAATTGGGTTTTAGCCTTTGAGGAGATTTTTGGATTTATTTTAAGTCTACCCCCAGGTGGGTAGTTAGGTAAATAACCACCTCCTTTATTAGACAAAGACTTCCTGGAGAACAGGACCCATGCTTCTGTTGTTCACTGTTGTGTCCCTGGCACCTCCCAAAATGCCTGGCAATGTACAAGCATTTAATAGTTATTGAAAGGGAAGGAAGGAAGGAGGGAAGGAAGGAAGGAGGGAAGGAGGGAAGGAGGGAAGGAGGGAGGGAGGGACACCTTGTATTTGCATCCCAGCCTTTTGCGTCAATCATGTGACATTAGTTTCTGGTTTTGGAGAATGCAGATAATAAGAGCTACCTCTTGGTCTATTCTAAGAATTAAATGATACAGCCTATATAAAGCGGCTAGCAGAGGCTGGCACAGAAGGGGCTCAATACGTGTCAGTTTTCATCTTCCTTGCTTCACTCACACACGCAGTCCATCCTGAGCCACGTGGCTGCCCCCTCATCCCTGCCATCCCTCCTAGTCCATTGCTCTATTTTAACTGCTACCCCCTCTCCCCATGCACACTCCTTGCTCCTAGTCTTCTTCTAACAGTTTCTCATGACACGGCATCATCCACCCCACTCCCTGCAGCCATATTGTCTTCAAGTCCAGGCCTGATCGTTCACTCCTCTTCTCAAAATGTTTCTTCGGTCCAAACTCCCCCTACAGCCAGGGCCCAGTGGAACTCCCCAACTTAACTTGTCACCGTCCACGGCGTGTGCTCCACAGGAAGACTGCCCCAAAATGGGTGATCCTCATACTGTGCTTCCCACCCACTGGGTCTCTGCTCGGGCCATTCTTGCCTTCTTTGAACCCCTATTATAAACTTTTTTTTTCACTTAAGTTTATTCTTGTCTTTCAGGAACTAAAATGCACCTGCCATTTCTTTTACTAAATTGGAAGCATACTGAAGGCTGCGATTATGTTGTTCATTTTTGTATCCTCTATTGCTGTTACTCTATGACACATTCAGGAAGTGTGTAATAAACTTTTGCTGAATTGAATTTGAATTCCAGCTCACTTTAGTTCCTTATTTGTCCTAAGTTAATGATACATCCAATGCCAGGTACCAGAATGAGATAGAGCAACATGCTCTGCCAATACCAGTGATTAGAGGTTTTACTTCTAGTCCCGTATAACGACATTCTTTTCATGCCTGCATAAACTAAGTGGCCCACAAATAGCAAATTCCTTAGTAGAGCAGTTGCAGAATATAACATAGGTTACATTTTCTTTTCATTTGAGCTCTAAAGCAAGCATTTCCAGCTTAATACTTATAGGAAGAATATTGTAAATACAGTATATTTGAAGATAGATAAGTCTTAAGTGATTTTGTGTTCTATAGATAATATGCAGTGGTAAATAAAATTGGGGGAAACTTGTCAAATGAATGAAAAGATAAAACTCATACTATAAGAAATGTTACCTTTAGATTTCTCTAACAGTGCTGCAAAGTAGATGTTTTCAAATTTTTAATGAATTAAAGTCTTCTTAAAACACACACACCTAGGGAAATGCTCTCTTAAGAGCCATGAAAAGCCATCTTTTGGAAACATAGTAAAATTTTAGGCTGAGACTAGCACAGACATGAAAATATTTACTCAGTGTCTCCTTAATATAAGTGGTGTTCAAACATCCTTACCTTGTTAAATTACTTTCATTCTGGTAGAGCAGACATTTTGGTACTATATTTCCCACCATTTTCTATAAGGGGCCATGAATGCTTGAACTCTATAAATATATGTAACCCTCTTCAGATGGGTGGTGACCGAAAACTAACTCTTGTACTTAAAGGTTGGTAACTTATCCTTCAGCCTCCCATTTCATTAACCCTCGATTTATGTAAATTTAGTGAACAATCCCTCCCTGATATTAGTATTTATGAGCCTTGGAGTTACCAAAAAAGAAAATTCTGCCAGGATAATAAGAACTTCAAGGTTTAGCCTTTGGTCAAACATTAAAGCAGCTTGAGGGTAAAGATGCTGATTTAACATTTAAAACTTTCAGATCCACCAAAAAAACTTCAATTTGCAAATGAGAAAACTGAGGGCCAGGAGCCTCAGGACCCCACATCACGCAGTGAGAAACCCACGGGCCTGCCACGGGCCTCCCCTTGGCATTTTCCCAACTGCCGGGTGACTAGTCCAGCCCAGGTGTGCCGACCTTGGCGCCATCAGCACACCAGGCCAGACAATTCTTTGTTTGGGGGTGAGGGGGTGCTGTTCTATGTCTAGCAGCCTGTCTAGCAGCACCAGTGGCCTCTTCTAGAGGCCAGGGGCAACCCTTCAGCCTTGTCATGACAACAAAAATGTCTCTAGGCTTCTCCAAATGTCCCCTGGAGGTGAAATCACCCCCAGTTGATACTAACTGGTCTATCCCAGGCCACCTTATTGTTTTAATCAACTATTCTCTTTCACGTTTTCTGGGCTCTTAAGACACTCATGCCTACTAGGTATGAGAGCTCTGAGTCGTTTATATGAGACACCAGTCCTTCCAAGAAGAGACACTGCACTCCTCTGGTGGTACATGTAAATACAACTAACAACAAATTTTGACTAGGGTTAACCAATCCCAACTTTTAGCATAAGGGAGGTTAAGAAAGGGAAAAAATACAGAGTGACAGTTTTGATCCATGTTTAATTAAAAAGAAGTTACATGAATAGAAACGGACATAAACGAAGAGATCCATTTGGGGAAATACAGCAATAGGCAGAACAATGGAAAAATCTTTTTAATCCTGAATTTACTTATATGTTCCTATTAGTTAGTATTGACCCAAAACATCTCCTTAAATCCGAAACAAAGTAGTTATAATTTAACTGCTGTTTTCATGGGAACTCACCAAAGTAATGTCCAAACATTACTTTTCCATTTCCCCCCTGCCCCCCGAACACACACAAGCAAAGGCAGAGACGTGGATGGGAAAGTAAGGGATGGGGCATGAAGAAAATGCAGCCTTTTCAACTTTTTATTACAACGGCAAGTTCACACTGGCAAATGTGTTTTTGGCACAAAACATGCTTTCTGCTAATATTTTCATGAGAAAGCTTTTATGATATGCGACCATTTCTTCTTAGTCCAATCAGTCATTGAGGGATTAAATCTGACTCTGGTGAACATAAATACATGCAGAGAAGTTTCTGATAGTTCAGATTTGAGCACAGTTGAAATATTAAAAACATGAAATTTAGAAATACACAGATGTCAAACTGCAGTGAACACCCTATGGATTTGTTTCATGGCTTGATTCTCTTCATGATTCTTAGCGGAGTCAGTCAATATTCTATTTTTATCATTTTCTACCCTGATGTACAGTATAAATCATATTTTCCTAAATAAGAAAAAAATATCTTTGCAAATTATGATCTCTGAAAACATATAGCAGTGACTGGTTTGCTTTAATTACCTTCTGTAAAATAAAATATCCCTTCTCTCAAACTAGATCTGGCAAGCATTAAACTAATTATAGACCTTTGCCATGTGGGTAAGAAGGAGACAATAGATTTTATTCACTCCCCCATGAGGAGTCATTTGGCCAGCACATGGCGGTTACTGACCTGTTAGGCTCAAGGCGAATGGCTTAGTTAGGATGAGCCCTGTCGCTTCTGATACTGTATTCGAAGCTTTTCTAGTTGTTCTACACATTGTGACTGGGCCAGCTTCAACGCCCGATTCTCCTCCATCAGTGCTTCGAACTCCCGAGCCAGCTGAGCTGCGTCCACCTTCTCCTTTTCTGCCTGATCCAGCTTGGCAATGAGCTCCTTTCTGAAGATTCAGGGGCCAGGCAAGGAAGAAGCACAACATTTAATGCAGATGAATTCAAGTATACAGGAACAGCCTCATGGAAGCAGAATATTTCATTCTACTCTTCTAAATTTTATCCATCACTGCTTGCCTCCAATTACTTACGTTTATTTTTGCAGCTTCACAAGTTTTAGAACCTTTATTCTAGCACCTCTTGTAGTCACATCCAAAATACTAAACGTATACCCCCAAAGAAGTTCAATAAGGTTTTTGATAGTCACAATAGGTGATCTTTTTAACAATACAACAAACTGTAAAACTTGCAACTAGTTCAGGGGAAAAAAATGCTAGAAAAATCAGTTCATAATTTAAGATGCTATCTGTGGTCTTATGGGTAGGAGAACTATAGTTCAGTTTATCCCTTACCTAATCTTTGTCTTCCATATTCAATTACTATCTTCCTTTGTTTTCTGTTTCTGAGTTTATCAAATCTTTACTAGGCTTTTTTGAATTAAAGAATTCCAACTCCTTCCAGTAGACACTATTTTCCATGTCTTTCTTTAGTCTTTATGTATATATATCATCTTGCAGGCCTAATTAACAAAATAATGTACCTACACTGGTGCTGTTCTGACCTTAGAATTCAGGAAACAGGTATTAGTGGAGGGAATTTGTAGTGCTAACGCCTTAAACAAATTCAGTTCTCAGTAAATATTTCTAAATAATTCATTTATGTAAATACACATAATAAGATTCACATTCCATTTTTAATGCATTTAATAAGCATAACAACCCAAAACAGGTTCACTTCTCTATAATGTGGGTCAGTTAATCCTAAACCAGATCTAACCAAATTGTTCTTTGCCTCAAAATAAACATATGTCACATTTCTTCCCCCTCTGCAAGCAAGAGTACAGAGAAACCTGGAAGACCACTTTAACTAAGTGATCAAACTTAGTATCAACTAGTAATGAAATAATAAATATTGCATGCACCAGGAAGGACACAACATCCTTTCTGTGTTATTCTTGCCAAAAATGCATACACTAGAAACCTCAGATTGAGGGAGATTCTCCAAAATTGCCAGCCTGTACACTTCAAAATATTAAGAACTCTTCCATATTTAAAGAAACTAAAGAGAAATGATAACCAACTGTGATGTACAATCTGGACTGGAAAAAACTAGCTGTAAAGGATATTACTGGGAAATTGATGCAATGTGAATATGGACTGTGAATTAGATAATAGTACTGTATCAACGCTAAGTGAGAGAATGTCCATCTTAGAAAACACTCATTGAATTATTTAGGGCAAAATTGCATAGATAGATAGTTCAGTAGGCAGATAGATACCCCATCTCAATAAGACAGAGAGAGAGAGAACCCCAGTAGTGGAGTATTGGGAGAGAGAGAATAAGGAGTAACTGGGAAATATTTATTAATTAATGAATCCAACAAAGGCTAGATGGGAGCTCTTCACACACATTTTTTAAACTGTATTGAAATAAAAAGTAACCCTGGGAAAAGGACAAAAAGCACATCAGAAATAAGTTCTAGTATTTTCTTCCTGTACCCAGTGGATGGCCTTGTGTACTGAATTTGATGACCACTGAGCAAACCCAGGTTTTGGAAAGAAAATACCCACCAAGGACAAGAGGAGATAACCTAGAACATTGATGTGCATATACACGAGTCCCTTGGGCCTTCATCGATCTTTGAGTCCTCCATGGTGTTTACAATATAAAGGCTCCCAATAAATACTTATTGAATGAAGAGTAAGGCACCTCAGAGATAAATACCATATATTTTAAGGATGAAATAGAAACTCAAAGTGCTTAATTTCACTGAAAAAGTCACACAGCTAATAAGAGCCAGAAATCAAACTTGTCCTTCCGATTAAATGTTTAGGGCCCCTTGTCTCTAAGTATAGTTGAAGGAATAAATGTCAACAATTAAGTATTAGTTAAGTCCCTTATGTAACTATCTTAAATAAACTGATTAGTAAAACTTAGATAAGTAAAAAAGAGACATGCTTCTAAATCCCCATCCATCAGATCATCTATTCCTGTTCTTTTCTTCCATTCAAATTAACTGTGTCACACAAATAATTCAGACAGAAATTGAATTTTGCTTTCAAATCACGGTCTAAGGGTTGGCAGTAGCAGGTCTAACGATGGCTGTTGTCCTGGATCCATATCTGACCACATTTAAAACTCCTGAGGACATCTGATTTGACTGGTAGGGAAAATAAATCACAAAAGCACAGATTTTACAGCTAAAAGGAACGGTCATGATTGTGCAGTCCACTCTTCTGACATCAGAGAAAGTCAGTAATAATTTCTTCCTTACTGGAATCAAGAAATCTCAGTTGATAGGTTTCTAAATTAGTTTCATGTATTTGATAAGCAATTATACATATAGTCAATGAATAATGTCAAAACATCTGTTATCTCCTGTCCAAGACCTATTTACATAGACATATTAATGCTCACCCATTAGCAATTCCTAATTAAACCCTAGCACATCAAGCTACAGAGACAATCTTATAAACAGATGATCTGAGGAACAAATCAATAGCTCTAATTGGCTAGAATGTGGTCTTGCCTTTGATTTCTTGTTTATCATTTCTGTCATCCCCTGCAGTGGAATGTGACATGGTGGGTAGAAGACCACCCTTACAGGATCTTATTTCTGAAGTCAAGAACTTGTACTGTAGTTTTCCACATGATGTACTTCAGCCATGAAAAGACCATGACCTTGGGCCCATCACGTATCACCTGCTGTCCCCATCCTACGTCACATACCTGGAAAAGTTTTTATTTGTTAAAACAAACGGGGAAAGGGAAAGTCCAAGTGAGGTGGTAAAGAGGACTTTGAAACTTTATGGAAACTAATTCCAAAATTAAGGACGTTGTTTATGTTACAGGGAGTTGGAACATGGATTCATCATTCGGACAAATATTTCTGTTTCTGGAAAGACCACTCTTAGGGTTCTTGGGATTTTCAAAGATGATTAAAGACTTTCATTCTGAAAAGACAAAACTCTAGACAGTTTGGCCCCAGTGAACTAAAGACTTTCGGATAATAATGTAATAAAAGACTATGTTTGGCCAACATCCAAAAGACAAACAACAACAAATGTTGGCAAGGATGCGGAGAAAGGGGAACCCTCCTACACTGCTGGTGGGAATGCAAATTAGTTCAACCATTGTGGAAAGAAGTATGGAGGTTCCTCAAAAAACTCAAAATAGAAATACCATTTGACCCAGGAATTCCACTCCTAGGAATTTACCCTAAGAATGCAGGAGCCCAGTTTGAAAAACACATATGCGCCCCTATGTTTATCACAGCACTAATAGCCAAGAAATGGAAGCAACCTAAGTGCCCATCAGTAGATGAATGGATAAAGAAGATGTGGTACATATACACAATGGAATATTATTCAGCCATAAGAAGAAAATAAATCCTACCATTTGCAACAACATGGATGGAGCTAGAGGGTATTATGCCCAGTGAAATAAGCCAGGTGGAGAAAGACAAGTATGAGATGATTTCACTCATCTGTGGAGAATAAGAACAAAGGAAAAACTGAAGGAACAAAACAGCAGCAGACTCACATTAGCACACATAATGTAGGGGTGGGCACAGGGAAAGCAGTATAAAACAGGGAAGACAAGTAGTGATTCTACAGCATCTTACTACATTGATGGACAGTGACTGTAATGGGGTATATGGTGGGGACTTGATAATGGGGTGAGTCTAGTAACCATAATGTAGCTCATGTAATTGTACATTAATGATACCAAAATAAAAATAATTTAAAAAAAGACTATGTCATTGGGACAATTTTATTTTATATAGTGATTTAAACTATACTGTTGGTGGTTCTTGAAAAATATATGTTCTGGCATAGCATTTATACAAAGGAGAGAAGGAGTAGATGCCTCAAGATGACAAAAAGGACGTGAAAGTCTACCTTCATTTTGTGTAGGTGGGGGGAGCACAGTATAGACTGTGGTGTTGAAACCCTGCACATGAATAATGCATGAAGAATAAATGTATTCTATCTTTTGGGAGCCAAAGGGCAACACCCTTGAGGGAAGAAGTGAGGTTGGCTCTAAAGTTCTCAACCTTGGGACAATTTATCTTTTGGGCCAGACAACTCTGTTGTTGGAGGCTGTCCTGTACATCGGTACTGTACCAGGTTCACCAGCATCCTTAGCCTCTGCTACAAGATGCCAGTAGCCCCTCTCCCTAGCCCCAGTCACAACCAAGACTGTCTCTGGACATTGCCAATGCTCTGGGAGTGAGAGGCTGAAGAATCAGTGCAGTTGAGAACCACTATTCTAAATGAAATGGAGATTTCCACTGTCAATCAGCCCAAAAAAGTTAACCCTGGGCTAGGAATAAGGTGAAAGGCAAAATGTCTCCTTACTGTACTACCCCCAAAATTGGAGCACCTTGCCCTACAAGGGAGGCCTACTTAAAGACACTGTCACTGAGATGAGGTAGATATTCAGTCCCTTTTAAAATGGTTCCAGGCATAGGATTAGGGGAAAAATGCCTGCAAATGAGATTCCGGTAAAAAGACTGGACTGCATATAATTAGTAGCATAAAAGGCCCAAATCATTATCATTAAGGCAGGAATGGAAAGTGTAATCTCAAAGCCTGATCATGTCTGGGATATCGGGATTTCACACAGAATTAAATCCTAAAATGAAAGAACCCCTTCAGCAATGCCTCTGCCTCTCTGTGCAAAGTGAAGAGCCGAGGGAGCTCTCTGGTCTTCCCATTCATTCGCTCCAGGAGCATTTATTGAAATCCTACTGCAAACCAGGCACCATCTGAATGAAGTGAGTCTTGCTTGCCAAGTTAGTCTCTAGAAGCATCTCTCCACTGCTGGAAAATGAGCTCAAATCCTATGCCTTACAAAGAAGGCATCTTACCCATAGCACACATCTTAAGAAAAGGGATAGAATTTTTTCTCCACAATCCTACATAACCCACAGACACTTGCTATTTGTGGGAAAATATCTCCATTTACTGTTCCTTTATGATAGTTGAAACCTAGTTTTGGGGGGCTGTGTAAATATTTAAATGAAAAATATGCCTGGAGTAAAAAAGTGAGATTTGGTTTTCAATGTTCCCTGGCTGTGGTATCATTTTCAAAAAAATCATACCCTGACATGAAGACAGAATTGGACCTTCACTGGGTGGCACTTGTACAGTCCCCTGCCTGACACCCTCTCCATCCCCAAACTTTGAGAGATTCCCCAGAACAGTTTAAAAACCTCTGCCTTCAGGAATGTCCTAAAGAAATACATGTTTCTGGTTAAACATAAAAACTTCCTATTATTGGAAATTTCAGAATAAGTTAAATACCATGGCTAAAAACAAGTCAAAACAGGGCTACTTTTAAACTATGTTTATAAATTATGTATGCTCCCTTTTCCCCCATCCTGATATATTCCCTTCAACGAGTTCTTCCTTCAATCATCATTTTATATGATTTTTAAAACACATGAAAATATGTCTGCTATTGATTATTAATCCCATATGAAAACCCTTTTCTAATGTTTTGTCTGAACCCACAAAATTATATAATATTTTTTTCAACTCAATACAAAAAGACAAATAATCCAATTAGAAAACAGGCAAAGCAGCTGAATGGCCATTTCTCCAAGAAGACATAGAAATGCCAAAAGGCACATGAAAAGGTGCTCAACATTTATGTATCAGGGACATGTAAATCAACCACAATAAGACACCATTTTACACCCATTAGCATGACTCTAATCAAAAAGACCTAATAAATATGGGCAAAGACATACAGAAATTGGAACCTTCATATATTTCTGGTAGAAAGACAAAATGGTGCAGCCACTTCAAAAACAGTCTGGTAGCTCCTCAAAAGGCTACATACTGAGTTATCATCTGAACCAGCAATTCTATTCCTAGGTACATACCCAGGTGAATTGAAAACATATGTCCACATAAAAACTTGCATGAGAATGTTTGTAGCGGTATTATTCATAATAGCCAAAAGTGCTAACAACCCAAATGTCCATCAACAGATGAATGGATAAATGAAATATGGTATATCCATACAATGGAATATTACTCAACAATGAAATACTGATATATGCTGTAACATGGATGAACCTTGAAAACTTTGTGCCAAGTGAAAGAAGCCAGGCACAACAGACCACATACAGTATGATTCCATTTACATGAAATATCCAGAATAGGCAAATCCATAGACACAATAAGGAGATTCAAGGTTGCCAGTGGCTAACAGAGGGAGGGAGAAATGAAAGTGACTACTCAAGAGTACACAGTTTGTTCCCAAGGTGTTGAAAATGTCCCAAAATTGTGATGATGGTTGCACAACTCTGTGAGTATACTAAAAACCACTGAATTATTTTTTCAATTATGCAACATTTTTCAATGTTTTCTAACAGTCTATCTCTTTTCCTGACATTCTGTGTCAATCTCTCAAGCACTACAACACCTAGCAAAATGTCTCATACACTGAGCAGACGAGTGCTTTCTCTTTTGAATAAGATAAAATACTCTGTCTGGAGCAAAGCAACCTTTAGTAATTGTAAATCTTATTGTAGATTTAATTGTAGTTTAATCATATGCTTTAAAATTTTTCTGTCAAACAATTCAGTGATAAATTTCAAAAATCATGTCTCTATCTCCCTTCTATGAGTTTCCATTTACATACACACAAAAACTATATGTTATATAAAAATGTTTATAATATTTATTTTAAAAATATGTATACATTTCATGTTATTATATATGCAATTATATAAAAATATCTATTCACATGCAAAAGGCCTAGAAATAAATAGCAAAAATGATGGTAGGAATTCTATAAATATGTCAGAATTCTTGGTATTTTTCTAAGCTTTCAACAAAATTGCCATTTTTTTCAATTGAGAAGAAAAAAATTCCAATAAAAATAAGAACAAGCTTTTCATATGTAATTGGTCACTAAGCCAGAAGTGATTCTTTAAACTCATTCCATGCTGAATTATAATCTTAGAAAACATCTGACTTTCTTTATCCATCTAATACACGTTTTAAAATAATAGTTATAATCAACTCTCCCCTATCTCCTCTGCAAAGTTTCCCAAACTTGATCCAGGGAGACCTCCTCTGGAGATGAGAGAGAAGTTCAGCTTAACCTGTACCCACATGACTCCCGGAAAGAAAACATCTCTTTAAGAGTTAGTGCCTCTCTTTGTGTCTGGCTTACACTAGCCAGTCCCCAGAGGCAACATAATCAGCCACATTTTATGAAACAATGAGGGAAAATAAATTCTCATCCAAATCATTAAAAAACAGAGAACTAATTACTTGTGTCATATCTACTTAGCCTGAACTCAAAGACTATTAAGGAAATTATCTGCTGCAAAATGAATTTTTGCTTCAGTAAAGTGTTAATAGCCCTTGGAGAACCCACCTCATTTATTTATTTATAAATATAAGGTATAACCATACTTCCTATCTTAACTATTTATCTTAGCAATTCTTTATGGCAGACACTGACTATACTTTAAATATAGACCATACAAACTACAAATGAAACGTGTACACAAAGGATATTACTATCATCTATAATCAGCCACTCTAAATCACCCTTGCTTATATTTGACCCTATGAGCAGCTCCCTGCTTGGTGACTGGGATACAAAGAGATATTAAAAGTTGTCCTTGCCTATAGGGAACCATATACAGTCAGAAAGACAGGGCGTAAATGTAGAAGGATAACTACTGGTAACACCAGCCTTCAAAAAGTACCAAAAGAATTATTCCAGTGAATTTTCCTGCACCCGGATAGCATTTGGATACCAAAGAGGACGGAAGAGGCACTCTGGACCTAAAGTTCAGCATGAGCAAAGGCACAAAAGCAGGAAAAGTGAACAGGCCAATGTAGCTAAAGACAGGGGATGAGATGGAATATTCTACAGAGTACTAAGGCCTTACTGAGGTAGATCTTGAAATGCAGGTGAAGAACTCGGCATCATTTTCTAGTACTGTGAAGCCACAGGTAGGGAAACCAGTTATGATATTATATGGACAAAGATTTGAAGTAACAAGTCCCAATCCCAAATGGCAGAAGTGGGAATGGAGAAAAAGGAATTTGAGAGCCTTTATGAAAAAGAAAGGAAAAAAAAAAGTAAACAATTTGGCCTTTGTCTCACATCTAGCAATTATTTAGGAAGAAACACAGAGAAAAGATAATACACTTTCAAGAACAGTCCATTGTTTAAGTACATTTGGGGAGTAAATAAGGTTAGTTTTACAGAAACAGCAAGGATATGCTTCAATAGAAGACCTGGTGGGTCATCCTCATATCAGTATTCTGTCATATTTTTTAATGCAACATATAAAAATGCAAACTGACAAAACATCAAATTTAGTGGGTGAAACCTGCCTTGCCAAAAAAAAAAGGCACACATGAGTTAATTTAAATAGCAAAGTCCTCCAATACCTTCAAACTACAGAGTTTACAAATAAATACATAATTACCTGGGTTTTTTCTATCACAACACCAGAGTATACACACACACACACACACACACACACACACACACACACACATACACGCTCCCAGAGGAAGATACATTTATAGATAACTGATTATACAAGTCCCCCCTAACTTCACCAGTGGTCATATTATCAAGCTTCCTCAATTCATTTATAAAGTTTTTAGAACTCAGATTGTGCTTAAATGTACAATCCGAGCATGCCAACTAACTTGTAAAAACTCTTAGACCGAAAAGAAAGTTTCAGATATATGAGGGAAAGTTGTGTTTCTGATCTCCTCATAAACATCTTTTAATACCCTATAACCAAAAGTCCAAGTATGGTTTTATGTTTGAAGCACACGAAGCAAGGAAAAGGTGCAATGAGCTAACTGAGGCCTTACAGTAAGTACAGAAGTCTGGCCCTGAAACCCACCCTCCCGCCCACCACATTACACTGTCCAGCCACCATTCAGGGGCGGGGGAGGCAGTCTCCAAAGAGTCCAAGGATTTCATAAACTTCTCCAAACAAAATATATTTTACCTGCTTTGATTTCAAAATTAAGTAATTAAATATATACCAAATATTACTCTGGTAAGAAGAAAAGAGAAATAGAATCATAGCATGTTTAGATTATGTGTCACTCATTCAGTAAAAATGCAGTTAGCATCTACATGCCATGCACCGTGCCTGGCTTCAGAGGTCTGACAGTGAGAAGTATCTGCCTATCCCTGAATTTATGGGGTAAAAGCACTTAGTGGGAGATGCAAATAAAATCAAACTCTCTCCTTAACAAATGTGTAAGTGCAAACTGACCAGAGCTATGGTGGAAAAGTGTCTGATGCTTTGAAAGCATTAAAGAATGGGGATCACTGGGGTTGACATCGGCAGACTCAAGTATGATAGAAAAGGAAAATTCGGAAATTATAAGTTATGTGTGAGTAAAATTAGAGTGCTTTAATTAATAGAACTGTACAATTCCCTACAGCAGAACTGGAAAGGTAATAGAAGCTATCAAGATAAAACCTTCCTCAGGCTATTGTACTATAAAATGCAGTTAGTCAGCTGAACCATTTACATTATTTCAAAGAGCTAGCCCATTGGCTTCCATGCTTGCTGGGGGAACTCTACCCTGTGTGTGTTAATTAAAATTCACCCCAAGCCAAAGTGCTCTAGGACCTCTAGGCACATTCATAGGATGGTTTTGGCACTCTTAATTTCCTGAGATGAAAATGCTTATTAAAAAGTTAAGAAGTGAGTCCGAAGCACTCCTGCTGTTCCTCTCACTACTCCATAAAGTAAAGCATTCAATCTACAGCAGTTGCTCTTTGATCATTTCTATAATCAAACATGACATCCTTGGAAGTTGCCCTCTGGTCCAGAAAACGTCAGGTCTCTGCCCGCCCCCTTCATCCCCTACAGCCCCAGTGCACTGCCCACCAGGAGGCAGTGCTCATGGTGTGGGTGCTCAGGGGCACAGTACTTACTTTCTTTCCTCAAGCAGAGCGATTTCTTTCTTGACCTCATGGTATTCTTCTGCTATTTGGCAGTGTTGTTTGAACACCTGCATGGATTCCAGGGAGTCATGACAAGGCGGCAGAGGCTTCACAAACAACAATGAGAAGAGATCAGTCCATTTCCTTGCATCACAATCAGTCACCAAGCATTCTGTTCTGCTCACGTTCTTTAGAGGGAGATTTTTTGCATGAGAATAGCATTGTCAGTCCACATGGGACAGAGTTTGGCTGATCCTACCTGACTAAAAATAGACAGGTGGACTGATAGCCCCACATTCACTGTCCAGAGTCATTCACCGGCATTCTCAGGCCCGAGCCAGAACTGGGAGACCCACCACATGTCAGTTACTTGCCATATGTTGGAGAAAAAATAGGTCTGTAATGATTCTGCATGCCTCTCCAGAAACCTTAAACTCTACCCTAGAGAAGGGCAGTGGTGGGGAAATATTTCAGTTGTCTGTTTCCATTACCCCTTGCCTTCCGTTCCTGTAGCCAGAGGCATAATCTCATCTTGTACAGTGGGACAACCCTAAAAGAATGGCTCTGAGAGATGCATCCACTTGAAGAAATGAGCCTGGGCTGGAAATAAAGCTTGCAAGGGCTATCAAGTCCCATGAAAGACCAAGCCCAAGTAAAACCATGCTTATAACATGTGAGGACCAAAGAGAGCACGGACTGGGGTCTTGGCGTTTCTCCCATCCAGGAGGGAAACAAAGGCCAGCATGGCAAGCCCCTAACCACAGCATGTTGGAAATCCTATTTCTGGACATTTTTGAAAGAACTAGCTTTCCCTGAGTTTATAATTCTAATTTCTCATTAGCAACACATTACTGAAAATGTTACTTTTAGCAACACTAGTAAAGAGTCTTAGAGTTTTTTAATCACATTTTTTAATTATTTACAGAAAAACTTTCTGTAATATCTGGGAAATACAACTGCATTATTAAACAGGCTTTTTAGTTGGATCTTTTCCTCACAATTGTCTATGTATGTAAGTATGTGTCTGACAAGGTCATGCTCTCACTAATTTTATACTAGCAATTGGAGAACTAATGTATTTCTTACTACTTGCTCTTCTCATTATATTCTTCAAGGACACAGACTTTTTGGGTGTCATATTTAGAAACCCTACCCAGTATGTAATAGAAATGCAATAAAATTCTATGAAGTCTCACTGATAGATAAGATGATTCTTCCTATTTATCATGAGGCTCTGAGTAGAGACCTTCTAAATGAAATAAAATTCAAAACAGATATGGGTGAAATTTACTTTCATGTGGAATATCTGTTGTGTCCCAATTCATGGAAAGTCTGATAATTATTATGTAGCCTCTTTCCCTACTGCCCCATGAACAGCATAAACTCAGCCTGTTTGAAACCATGATCTCTTTCTATATAGAAATAAAGTGCCAAGCACTGCTCAGTAGTGTTACGATATAACTCACCCCATGAGATAAAGCTGTTGCCAGAGGAATTCAGAACTCCTGGCTCCTCCAGTCTGGGTCCTAGAAATCACCACCACCTCATCAATTTTCACCTGTTACCCTGGCAAATTACCAGCTATAACAGGAAGGGAAATGAAAGCAATTTACTCTGGGCACCCTAGCCAAGCTGATATTAAATCACCTGTGCCCTGTTAAAGGATTTGCAGACTGGAAGGCCCTGAGACTAAGCATCCTATTTCCTGTCCTTCGGAACATCCCATAAACTATACTCGGTTCAGCCCAGAACTCGCCGCATGGAGGTGACCACAAATTCAGCATAGTTACCTCTGTGACGGCCACAAGATTCTAGGACCCCGTGTAAAGGATTTGCCTCCTGAAGAGGGTATAAATGAGTGTAGCCATGTAAAGGGAGAAATGTCTTTTGCTCCTATAATTAGAAAGGGAAATTGAAAATGACATATATGATTTTCTTACAAAGGGAAAAAGTCTCCTTTCTCCCTTAGTCTGCCACTCTGCAACGATCTTTATTAAGTAGGGGGTTTTTTTCATTTGTTCTTTTTTAACTGTCCCTCTTAGTTGTGAGAAATGTGAAGATACCCTGCAGAGATAGTGTAATCAATCATGCTGTTAAGGATACATGAGGATAGAAATATTTCAAGATATATTCAGTATCCTTACACACTAATAGCAGGAGGACCATGCTACTTACACATAGTAATATTTTCAAGATTTCCCACAATTAATAAGTAGTGCCGATTAAAAGAGAACAAGGCAAAACAACATAGTGTGCAGGTTGCAGGGATTAAAAGGATGCCAGGTGTCACTTCAGCCTCGGGCTCCTGAAGGCTCTGTCTTCGCCCCAACCTGACATGTAACTCAACACCACTTAAGTTCTCCCAATATGCATGAAAGCATTAAAGAGCATAGGTTTATTTTTTAAGCAAGGAGAGAAGTTACATTGCACAACCCATCACAACACTGTAAAATTGTCTCATTAGTTGCCAGGGGCTGGGGGAAAGGGGAAATGAGGAGGTTTTCAATGGGTACTTGGCAAGATGAAAATATTCTGGAGATTGGTTACACACCATGTAAATAAACTTAACCCTACCGAACTGTACACTTAAAATTTATTAAGATGGTAAAATTTATGTTATGTGTTTTATACCATAATAAAAAAAAGTAGTTCATGCAAAAAAAAAAATGTAATGTCATTACACCTCTGCTGCCGCTAGCCCATCTTCTAAGCATGGCTACCAGGATTCCCTATCTGAGACTCACTTCATATGCACCCAGCTTTTCTCTCCTTGCCAAATTTTCCCTCAGGAAACTTAAAATTTTTCACCCTTTTATAATCCGAAGCCACTCACCGCTAGCCTCAAACGTTGCAGGATAAATCAAAGCATCCACTGGTCGGCAGAACCCACTGTTCTTAGAAGGCATTTGACATTATTGGACATTCACCCCAGCCCAGGAAACTCAGCAAAGAATTTTTTGAAGAAGAAGAAGAAGAGTAAAAGTTTTATTTAAAGTTGCTTAGAGAGAAAGTGCAGGCAACCTCAGAGATAGAGGAGCACCCTGAAAAGGTTGGGAAAAGTTTAAGTTTCGCACTCAGAAAGTGCAGGTGACCTCAAACAGAGGAGCACCCTGAAAGGTTGGGGGTTCCCCCTTTTAAGGATTTTTCAGGAATGTGACAAAGGGCTGGGGGTGTGGACCTGTTAAGTGGTCTCAAGTATCTTTGATGAGACATTAAGTTTCATATCAGTCCTCTAGGTAATTCTGCAAAATGAGCTTAACACAAGAAATTTACTGCTTTTGTCCCCTCCCAGGATAGCAGCTTTCTGGTTTGGGAGCATATCAATCAAGACTGTTTGCCCTTCCTCCAACGTGGGCAGAGTTATTTGTTTGTTGTTTGCTAAAGAGTATGTTAAGAATTTTTCTTCTTAACTTCCTGGGTTTTTTCAAAATGCAATTTTGGCTTTAAGGTGGGATCTCCCTGTCTCTATTATTCAGCAAAGAATTTTTTAAACACATCTTATTCTCATCCTAACAGGAATTTACATTTTATACCAAATATAAAAGGTAGAACTATAAAGTAATGAGATGTTTTGTTCTGTGTGACAGAGAACATTCTTGTCGCTTTATGCTCTGATGTGTGTTTGTGTGTTCAGGTGTATGTTATAATGTGTGTTTGTGTGTAGCATCAAAAGGTCCTCCCCAATGGTGCTCTGTCTTACCTTCTCACAACCCCTCAAAGTAAGAGACAATATATGATCACCAGTGTTCACTGAATAAAAGTGCTTGCCTAGGAAATAGATCCCTAAAATTCAACGCAAGTATCAGGTTTCCAGTTTAAATATGGAGCTACCAGGTTTATATCATGTGACACTTAGAACACTGGCACTCATGAATTAATCAGTTATACATGTGCTTAAGATACTGTTTAACATATGCTCACATTAAAAACAAAAATGACTTTAAAAAATGCCTGCAGTAACTAGATAAAAAAAATTAAAATTAACTTCTTGAAAAAAATTAACACTTATAATTAACACTTCGGTTCTCACTGCTTAATTTTGACTATTCTTTTCCAAGAGATTTTAGTAGTTATAATCCTTTGCTAGGAATGGGTGAGAAATAAATAAACTCTTTATGTTGAGAGTGAATTTCTTTTCACATCATAAGAAAATTCCCTTGTTATTTTCTCCGTGATTATGCTACATCCTCCCACACTTTGGATATATTTATCCTGCATTGTTGCTTAAAGAATGAAATACTGCACTCCAAAGAAAAGGAATCCTAAATACTTGACTTGAAAATGAAAAGGTAGCAGTGCTCTTCTGTACTAGAGAACAAATTCCATGGGATCACAGAAACAACAACTTCTCAGACACACTCGATGCCATGGTATCTGGTCTACTCACAGCACAGCCAGTTCTTGGAAGGTTAAGTTAAGACATTCTCCTCCCACTGCCTCAAGCCAACTTTGAAACATTTTTCCAAGACACAGACTGGGGTTTGGATGAGGTCAGAGCGCAGGAGGAGGCACTTCCTCCACACCCCTTTTCCTCCATCTCCACTGCCCAAGGATTGAGCCTGCAAGGGCTGTGAATTACACGGCAGTGTGAGTGAGCCACTGCTATCTCTGGTATCCACCCCAATCATCGGGACCAATTTAACAAGCTGAAGTAAGAGAGAAACCGCAGGCTCCTGTTCCAAGAATGTCAGCTTGAGGCACACCATCCCATCTCCGCTCTCTGCCCAGGCCATCAGTTTATAGCAATCTCCTCCCAACACGGCCTTTGGCTTCTGGAAAGGGCCCCGTGGGAAAGGACCCAACCAAGCATCTCTCCACAAGGGGCAAGGCCGGTTTAAGCATTTCCGTTTTCTGCTTGGCTTCTTCAAATACTAGTGGCCTCATCCACTTCAGAAATGTAAGAATTTAATTTTCCTCTCCCAGCTTCCCACACAAAAGATATATTTAGGATACTAAGTATTCTACAGTTGCTGAGCAGACTTTGTATTTAATCCTTGATTCTCCGTGTTCTCTTTACTTGGGGTGGGCAGATGGGATGAGGGTGTCCAGTTTAAATTTATGTTGCATTTTAATGTGCCAAAACTAACAAGCATAATTTGTTAAAGCCAAAAGGAAAAACAATAGTAGGATTAATTGCAATACTTGGAAACTATTGTCTTAGAATTTTAAATATTTTTAAAGTATTTTAAGACATTTCTATAGCATCCACATTATGATCAAAGTCAGCACTACTAATTACACTATATATGTTATATGTTATATAACTTCGGAATGTAAGATATTTAAGTCATGTCTACTGACATAGGCTATCTTAAAAGGAGAGATGAGTCAAGAGTATCTTAAACTTTCCCAACAAGGAATATCCTCATGACCACTGGGCTTCTCATAAAAATAAAAAAGATATCAAAGGTACCATTGTAAAGCTCAAAGGTGTCCATATATACTTTCTATGTGGTCACAGAAGCCAAAGAACAACTATAAGATACTTTTCAACATGGGTGTGAGAAAGAAAATGGCAGACATCTTCAATATTTTCTATGGGACTATTTCCTAATTGCACTTCTGGATGGATGTTCAAGACCAGGGTAGCAGAATCCTGAAGTGCCAAGGCTTCTTCATTATCCATCATTTTTGTTACTCGGATAGCAAATGAAATATTGATGTAAGACTTCAAAGAAGTTTCTGGAGAGACTGCTCGGATAACAAGATATTACGGAACACAACTGAAGCTACGAAATTGTTTATTTGTGGAGGTGACATCAGTTTCTGGACTTACCAGACTGTCTGAGAAAAGGGAAGTTCAACGTGTACCACAGAGACAACTGTCACTGTCTTCTCAGATTAGGTGGGAGAATGTTCAGAGGGATTGAAGCTATTGCTCAATTTTGTCAAAAAAAAAGTCATATTGATCAATCTCCAAGTACTTTAGCTTAATGAAAAGAAGATGGCATCAGAACCTCTATCCCTAACTCAAACATCCGAAGGGATGCTTCTCGTCTTTCATTTTACACACATGAACATAAATTGCTAGTTCTTAAATGCTTCATTCAATAAACAGTTTCACTAGGGAGGAAATTAACATTAATGGGGCACTTATTTTGTCAACCACTGTGCTAGATCTACTCCTGATCACATGTAATTCCTACCACAACATTGGGAGATAGATACTGCTGTCTCCACTTTGCAGTTCAGAAGAGCGAGGGAGAGAGAGAATAAATAGCATGTCCCAAATCACAAACCTAGTGGGTGTGGGGCTGAGATCCAAATCCAGGTCAACCTCACCTCAAGGCCCATGCACCAGTCATTGTCCCCATTAGCAAGTTTATCACAATCTACTCATTAGCATGTCCTCTACCTGAGTATAAAATCATTCCCCATTCCAATGCAGTTAAGACCACAGTAAAACTCTCCTCGGGATCATCTATAAATCAAGCCATGATCCTTAAAACATAACAACATGGTTAAATTTTAAGACAAATTTGGTCCTGACCCAGACTATTAAAGGATCATACCATCCTTCAGAACAGGGAGAGAGGCCAGTCTTAACCTCTTTTTCAAAAGAGAAGGAAACTGAGGCCTAAAGAGAAGCAATGATTTTCCATTCATTCTCAGATGTGGATGGAGAATTGGGCCTCCTTTCCTTTGTGTGGTCTAAACTGACTCTTCCCAAACACTGCCTCTAACGGGTATGGAGAATTTAGAAACCAAGTTCCAGGAAACGAATTCTCAAAAAATAGGATCAACCTACCACCTGCCCCTGGGCTAAGGACGAAGGCCCACAAATGAAGAATATAAGATGTTCATTTTAACACCTACCTTACCCCCATGGTTTCTTGCCTAACATTTTGCATTAACAGAGACATCAAGAGAAATGTTTGTCACTGCTATTCTTGCACAGGCTTTTTTTGGCTTTGTGAAAATAGAAGCACCACGAATTACATGCTCAAACATGTCCACATTCTTGGCCAAGCAACAGAAAAATCTTAGGGGTCAAATTGGTGATAGAGTATCTACCAAATAGATACTTTATAGCTGCATCGTATAAACTACAAAAGAATGTGTAATGGATATCAGAAAGCCAGAACAGTATTTACACAGTTTTTCTATAACCACATATGGCAACCTTGCAAACCAGAAACAAAAACATCTCTCAAAGTAATTTGAGCAGTCTGTTGATTCCACAAAAGATGTAAGGGAAAGTAGGCGATCTAGATTCAGAATCAGCGATCTAGTCTGAATTAGCAAATTTATTTAGACCACAATTTGACATCATATTTCTCATCTCTAAAGAGGAGACATACTAGTTAGCTTACCCAAGTGTTGCAAGGATCAAATGGGATCACTTGGGAGGAAACACCCCATGCCTAGTGGTACTCAGTGTGCATGCATGGGATTTAAGCCTGAGGGTATGAGAGAACAGGGCTGGCAATAATCACCTGGCATCATTTATTTTTCATGAGAAAAGTTTTTAAGGCTCTGTAGAGAAAATCAAGAGCCAGTTCATCCTCAAGCAAATAGTGACAACCACAGGCACTTCGTATGCTTGTATAACCTAACTTCTATTCCTCTGTAGAGGATTATGATGGTTGCTGTAATTCCAAGAGCCATTGCTATGTGATGGAAGCACAGGAGACTGGCTGTGAAGACAGCCTCCTCCATGGAGTAGGTTGTTCCCTTCATACGTAAAGCATTTTCATTGCTTTCAAGATAAAGGCTTCCTGCAGCAGAATGGCTTAAAATTATATGCTCACTCCAAGCATGGAAACGAGAATCTGCTTTTAGATGCACTTTTCTGTGTTAGCTTTCCTCCCTCAATCCCCATGCCCTGGAGTGTAGCATAAAGGTAACAGGCAAAAGCCCTAGACAGAGGCAGCCTTAACCAAATGGCTTAACAACTGGCAAGTGTTTATAACAACCTCAGTCATATCCTTCACCCAACAAGCACTTACTTGAATGCTTTTAGTTGTAATGCTGGGAATGTTTTCTGTATTCATACAGAGGTAAAGCAATACCATATTTTAAGAGGGGTGCGGGAGGATCAAAACCCACCATCCAGAAAGCCGCCTCTAACTGCCTGACTCGCTAAGGATCAATGAAGCTGAAATAGTCTCACTGGATTAAAATAATTAAATAGACTTAATTTCTAATATATGTCAAACAGAATTAAAGCTATAAAACTCAAATGGATCTTGCAGTGCCTTAACAGAAAAATCATCTGGATAACTGCAAGGGGTGTTATGAATCCTGTGCAGAACGATCCATGAGCCAGGGAAGACCATTCATGTTTCATGTTCCGAAAGGAAAAAAATCCATAATTTGATGGGGGAACAAGACCATGAATATGCTTTTACTGTTTTGTTTTCAAAACACGTTTTCTCTTTATTTTCACCTAACTCATTACCATGACAATAAAATAGCTGTGAGGTGACAGTAACATAAAGGAGAAAAAAACTGTGACTCAGGGAAAATGTAATTATTCTTTCAAAATCCCAAACACACTACGTGCAGCCCTTACACAACCCTCCTGTGAGGCTAGAGCTGAGGACGGGATGTTGTGTGTCATGCAAGCATGCCAGACAGGAAAGCCAGCCGAGAGCGCAGTTGTGCACGGTGAGAGGCAGATGTGTTTGCGGACATGATTAGATATCGGGAACCAGGAGTGCTGGTTGAAGCCCCTGCATGGGAGCAGGAGAAAGAGGAGATAAGATGGCTTAGAGCTGCAGAGGAAATGTCAGAGCAGAACAGAGCCAGCTGTCTCTGTCATCTCAGTTATGGACATAACTGACGTTGCTCTGTTGGGCGTACTTACTGCTAGAGGGCTGTGACAGTGCCCAGGCCTGTGGCAGAGGCTAGAATGAGGACTGTTCTGAGAGGCCCCGTCACACCTGAGTTATGCTGGGTTAACTGTGAGAGGCGCGCCAGCAGCTGAGCACTGGCTCTGTCTGGCAGACCTGGCAGCTTCCGTGGTTTTAACTCAGTGTGCTGGGCCCCAAGATAAGCCATGGAGCCAACAGAAAGGACACCATCTGCGTTGAACAAGGGCTCATTCTTGGTTCTTCCTGCCTCTACTGAGGTTGTTCAGGACCAGGGGTCGCAAACTCAAATGACCTCAGGACACCAGGAACACTCACAAGCGGGAAACGCTGCTGTGTGTGAGATCGTTAGGAACGTCAGGGCATGTCGGGAACTGGAGATTGCAGACCCCTCCTAAAGCCTATCACAAGCAATATTCAAAGAAAAAAGTGTTGACTAAGAAAAGGTCTGTGTGCAGGATTCAAGAGCCCTAGTAGACTTGTCTAAATGTGACTGCAAAGTGAAGTATTCAGGTCAGTGTCAGGCCCAAGGCCAGTGTCCAGGCAGAACCTGTTCCTAAAGCCATCTTTGCCTGGAATCATAATATATCATCTAAAGAGAATTAAGATGTCATAAATTAGCTCCTTTCAAATAATGCTGGTGCATCAAAATGGGGTATCTTTGATAAGTCCTCCATAAAGATACTCATGAAATATTTTTTCATGGGTCAAGCCAGACAGAATTCAGAAGGTTTAACTTAAAATATTCTCTTAAAAGGTGTCAGAGAACTGGGGGTGGGGGTGGCATTGAGAAAGGATTATACCGAACTCTTGCCATCATGGCAAGCCTCCCCTGCACAGTGTATCACTAAGTCACTAAACCAAAACAGGACAAAACCACGATGGCCCAGCGACACCCACAGCAAAGGAGCGCAGGGCCAGCCCTGTTGGCAGGCTCCAGAACTCCTTAAAAGAAGGAGCTTGTTTACACTGTAAGTGCTTGATATTCTCGTGCTGAAGCCAGATAACCATACAGGGACATGACATGAAGATTTCATGACTTTGGAGTGTTAGAAATGCAAGCCTCAATCGTTTGAAAAGCTCCCCACTCTGTCTCCAAGCCAGTCACTATATAAGCCACTCACTATATTTGGTGAAAACAAAGGAGAAAAGAAGAGACTCTAGAAAAATCCTTACCTGTAGCTGCTGGTCTAATTCAGAACAGACCAGAGGAATGGGGTCTTCAGGAGGTGTATCATCTAAAACATGAAAAGAAAATGATTCTTCGCTAAAGAGCTCTTTCTCCCATGAGAGGTGTCCTGCTCCTACCACTGTTGGACTTGCGCACTTAAACCGTCAGTATATGTGGCTTCAGTTATTTTCATCACTTTAGGTGGGGACAGATAGAATGCAGAAGACAATTTTGCTGGTTTTCAGCACAGAAACACAGAGAGCGTAGTTGGCCCAACCACACCTTTGCCAACAAATAACAGAATCCTCAAATGTTCCCTCTGGTAGGTTTCCAATTGTGAGTAGTACTGCTTGTCTTTCAATGCTCCCAGGTTAGCCAAAACCAAAAAATATGATACGCAGGAAAGTGCTTTAACCAGAACCACATCAGTGGGGCAGAAGAATGTGTTTGTGAGAAATAGAAGCATTAGTTCTGCTCTGAATGACTCCATGAGTGGCAAGTTTCGAGCCCATACCACAAACCACCACTGTCAGGCAGTTAACCAGAGCATCCTTCTGGGTCACAGTGAATAACAGGCAGCAACCCATGCAGGGCATTTCCTCCCCACGCCCCAGGCCATCAGCCCTTCTGAAGCCCAATCCACGGTCTTGATTTGGAAGAGCCTAAGCTGCAACTCTGTCCTCAGCTGGACAAAGGCAGTGTGACTGGCAATAGGCAGGTGCTGTTGGAGCAAAAGACACAGTTCCCAGAAGCATCGGAGGAAACCTAAGATGAGTTTGGACTAGGATATCCAAACTACCCCCAAGTCTCTCCAAGAACACACTGTTGCCCCAGCCCTGGTGCCACTCGCTAGGTGCACTCTGGCTGTGCAGGTCCATCAGCCATTCATTTCTAATCCCTTCCTTGTCGACAACCGCTACCCCAGCACATGCGACTATAGGGATAAGTCAAAATACAGGCTAAAGCAATCATTTAAACACAAATCTATTGTAAATTATAATAAAGAAAGGCAGGATCATGATTTTTATGTTCTCACTACCATAACCAAATTTAGTTATAAAAACTGCTGATGCTCATTTGAGTTAGAGGAAGGTATACAGGCCATACAACATAGAAGCACAGATTCTCTCCCTGTTCCCTGACAGCACAGTTCAGAATAACATGCAGCGTACAAGGAGCTCCTGGCCCCTAAGGGATTACATTTCTTTGAAGGCAACGAAGATAATCACCAGGAAAATAATTCAAACAAGGACAGTGTTTGCCTCTGCCAAACACCTCAAAGGTCATGTCCATTAATAGCCTCTAGTGCATTTCAGTCAAGAGTAGTGTAACCATACTCCCACTTACAAGTGGCTTCACTCAGTGACAATGCCTCACCAAATGTGAACCACCCTGCACCTGCGTCGGATCATGGATGCTACCAGTTTCACTGGCACTATTTAGCTTCCGCAGAGCAAGTTAAAACAGGGAAATCTTCCCAAGACCCTTGCTGCAGGTACAGGACTGTGTCAAAGGGACACATGGAGACCCAGTCTCCAGGCCCTTTGGATGCTCTCTTCCTGTGCACAGGTGACAACTTCCACCAACTAGCTGGGTCTTTTTAAATCCTTGTCATTGTTTGCAAAGAAACGGACAAAAGACAGAAATGCTCACTTGCTGCTACTCAGCCTTTACAAGTAGCCCTCATTGTAAAACCTGTAGTTTGTAAAACTGATTTGGTCTAAGGTGCACTTAAATTTACTTCAATAAAATAACAAGAATCCAGATGTCATAATTATGTTAGCTCACTGAGTTCGAGGCCAAAACAATTTGTCATGGGTAAATGGGAGCATATTATACTTTGGCATTGCAACCCTAAAAACCATAGATGGGCAGGCACTCTTTGAAGGAGAAACCACTTCTGTGAAGTACCAGGGCAGATACTGCATTCTAGAATTCTAAAAGACAGCCAGGAACGGAATTTGAGGCTTCCTGGGACTTAATCTGCCTTGCTCCCTGGGAAGTTACACTCCTTCCTGCTGAGTTATAAAAAAGAGAGAGACAGACATTATTCATTTTATTGTTTATTATTATTATTCATTTGCTTTACTCTAACAAAGTGAATAGCAAATACCTGGTATGACCCAGAAGTAATAGAGTCTATTATGGGCATCTACATCATTATTTATAGTCACACCATGTAGAGGCACATATATGTGACCATCGTGATAATTTTGCTGATGAGTAAAGACTTTAGACTGGATTCCTTGAATTGAAAAAAAGTCTAATTGATTGACATAGAAATGACCAAATAGTGGATGTTTTAAAATGACCAGCAAAATAAAAGTAAGGCTCTGGTTAAAGCATGGCTCAGGTTGGATTAATCCAAGCAGGAAATGGCAGCAGAAACAAACAAACAAAAAAAACAAAGAAACAACAAGGCTACCAAGTCTGAAAACCAGCCTGCATCTCATTGCTCAATGCCATCTGGTGTAGCTGGTATCCCTGCCAGCCAGAAATTTCAGGGCTTGCAAAGCGGCTTACAAAGCTGCCCCAAGCTGATGTGTGGTGTGTTTACTTTTAAACAGAGGCTGCCTTCTTTGACTGGTTTTAAAAATAGGCAAATATTCTAAAAGCAGAATGATGAATCACAGGATTGGGCCAAAAGGAAAGAAGGAAAATGACTCAGGCAGACTAGTAGCACAGCTGTTCCACAAACATTTGGCCGAATCGTTGTAAAACATTTTGACAATGATACTGGATCGGAGTTCCTGAGAGCAGTTAAGTTACTTTTGAAAATTCCAGAACTGTGAAGTAGATTGTACAGTAGCTATGCAAGGGACCACCCCGCCACCCCAGCCCTGGCAAATTTGGCTTTTTTTTTAAAAAAGGGAGAGCAGGTGCTAGATATGTTTATAATGTGATGAAATCAGAATGCAAGTTACATTTTTATTAAAATGTATTTCTTTACCAAATATTTATTGAATGCCTGTTACGTGCAAAGCAGAGACTAAGGCTCTATGCTAAATTTTATCATATTTTTTAAATTTTATTATTTTTTAATGCATTAAGGAAATGATTTGTAGGCTTCCTTTTCAAAATGGCACTGTGGGCTTAATGGACCAAGTAAAATGTATCCTGAGGAATCTATTAAAGAATGAAATATAAAGGAAAGAATTAAAGAGGAATGTTTTGATCAGCAGATGTTCACTGCCTGTTTTTGCAAATATGACATGACTACGTCAAGGGTACTTAGAATAGGACTTTCTTATTGGTACCCCAACCATTACAATGTGCCCCAGTACATTTTATGACGGGCTTGTCTCCATCCATTGAGCAGCTGTTGGGCTGCTTTGCAGTTATGCTGTTTTCAAACTTCCCTAAATTGTCTTCTCTGTGGTTCTCCATGAACTGGAAAATGGGACCCACTGGGTCTGTAACCCAAATCCTCGTTGTTAGGTGGCAATGAGAGCTATGTAGTCAGAGTTTCCAGGGAATGCTGCAGCTGGAAGGGGCTAAGACAATATCAGGTCAACAACTCTCCCAGAAGAGCAGAAGGCAAGGGCCCAGGAAGGGAGAGGAGTCTCGTTAGACTTCAGAGTGTCTCCCAGAGAGTTTCATCGAACTACTCAGCTCTACTTCACCTTCTGGGCAAGGGCTTCCCAGACTTCTGTATTTCATGAGCCAGTAAAATTTTCTCCAAAACACTGGGAATCATGCCTTGAAGTGCTCAGCTTTTTATTCAACGAGCAATGATTAAAAAACAACCAGCATGTAACATTAGTCTCTCTTCACAAGAGACAGGATGTTTTAGCACCAAAGGCATAAGAAAAACATAATCTTAGAATGGAAAAGTGTCCATATTATATATATTGGATAAATTTAGTTTTATGGACAAAGCAAACACACACCAAAAAACCTCACTGTCGTGTCCTTTTTTCTCTTGCTTTGCATCAGAGAGGTGAAAACTTCACCAAAGTCAGGCCAGGTGTGTGAACCTCTGCTCGAGAGAGCATCTTGACTGGAGTTTGAAGTCAGTTATCTCCCTGTCCCACAGCACTCTCTCCCTCCCTCAGTCCTTGGGAAAAATAGTCTAGGTTTTCCTACAGAGAAGAAGATCTCAGGAGAGGGAGAAGCCACACTCAGGGACATCCCCAAGCCCCACCTGACTCCCCAGCCAGGAACGTGAGAGGCAGCACTGCCTAGAATCCATCAATCTGCCTACCTTTCCTGCTGCCAGAGCTGGCTTTGTGGGTACGTGTCTGTGGGCACCCCGAGCCCTTCCCCAGGTGGGACCCGCACCTGGTTTAATGCTCTGAGCATGCTGTGTTGAAATTTTTCACACTTTTTGAACAAGGAGCCCCACAGTTTTTCCACTGTGCCTCCACAAATTATGTAGCTGGTGCTGCCTGCTAGTCAATCTCTGAGAGCCAGTGTCCTGGAGATGCTCCTTCAGGGCACCAGGGACAAACTGACACTCAAGAGGCAAGTGAGTTTGGACCGTGGCTGCAGTGGCAAGGCTCGTGCAGAAACTTCCCTGGGAACTGTATGCCTGCGAAGGCTCCTAACCACTAAGGACACAGTGGGTCAGTCACACATTCCATTGGACAGACCTGCACTGGAATCTCAAGTCAGCCACTTTTTAACTGGTGAACAGAGACAGTCAACATACTCTCTTTTGAGACTCAGTTTTCTCCTCTTCTAAATGGGCATGATATTCCCAGCTTCAGAAACATGTTATTAGTATAGGAACGCATATGTCAATCATTTAGCCTAAAGCCTGGCACCTAGGAAATAATTAGTAATAATATGAGTGCTTAATATAATTGAGTGTCCTTTCCACTCCTTTTCACCATAATCCTGACTGCAGGGGAAGGGAGGGCATATGTGAGTGTACGGACGATGGTGGGGGGTAAAGGTATCATTCTTCATCATCTGAGTAATACACAGAGAACAGGCAGCGTGAAGGCCACCGACCCTCATTCCTCAGATCCCCCCGTGCTGGTTAAGGGAGCGTCCCTGGCACAACCACCACCTTGGGCCTTGCGCACTTACTCTCTTCATTTAAACCTGAACCCAGGAAGGGTTTCCCTTTTCCTTCTTATCAAAGCAAACACTTTCTATAAGAAACATTGCCAAAGAATTTTAATTTATGCATGAAAGGTCTTCAGGTATTTCATTTTAAATCTAAATTGAGATTAATATTTTACTTACAGAAATAAAATAAGTGATATAAGGCTGCCAATCACATTACTAATATATCAAAAGCACTTTTTAAAAATTTCTTGATACCTAAGTTCTTGTTAGAGTATCACACCATTTTGAGACACATCAAAAGCTTTTTTTTTATTAAGGTATCATTGATATACACTCTTATGAAGGTTTCCCATGAAAAACATTGTGGTTACTACATTCACCCAGATTATGAAGTCCCCCCCATGCCCCATTGAACTCACTGCCCATCAGTGTAGTGAGATGCCACAGAGTCACTACTTGAGACACATAAAAAGCTTTTTGGAGCTTTGCTTCCTGCTTATTAGACACGGGACATAAATTGTTTGATACACACTGGATTTTCAGGACCATAACATGAAAAGTATAGGTATAGATATGGCATAGATATAAATACAGATATGGATACAGGTAGCTATTTGGTATGGCACCTAGGAAATTGTCAATTCTTTGTAATTATTAATAATTACCATGTTACTTCAACCAGTACCTAAAATTTTCAGTCAAACAAGATCACACATTAAATAGAATGAATGATATTTCTCTGCACAGAGAGATCTGATTTAGTTTAAAGACAGGATTTATGTTTCTTAGGAACAGTCATCTCATCACTACTGTAGAAATCATTTTGTGAATCATATCAATTTATCCTTTTGTAAGAATATTTTTACTTATTTAGCTTGTAACATAATTGCCCAGAAACATCTGCTTCAAAAAGAGCCTGGGGGAAGTATATTTATTCTTCAGCACACCACCAAAGAAAACTTACTTCTCCTTTTCTTCTTCCCTACTCTATAAAACTGTATCAGAACCTTCCACCATTATTTCCCATGACCACTGGGGAAGCTCTTTACTGTCAAGAACAACTATGTTTCTCTCTTATCACATGGACCCTACGTCTAAATGGTTAATAAAGTAAAAAGAGCCCAGAGGACTTGGCTTTAAAATCCCTTCCTACAATTTATTAGTTGCTTGATTTCAGACAAGTTACTTAAACTCCCTCGGCCAAGATTTCCACATCTGTAAAATGGGTATAATAACATCTTCCTGCAGAGTTGTTGCCAGTATTATGTTAATGAGATGATACAAGTAAAGACACCTAGGTAATGTTCTGGTCTTTCCTTACAGCCCAAAGCAACAGATTCCAACCAATAAACCGAGTTGTATCTCAAAAAATCTTCATGTGGAATCAGTATAATTAACTTAGAGTGGTTATAGATACTGTATTATTGATTTTATAGCATTTGATAATTGAATTTCTACTACTCTGTGCTGGGTAAAGGATGTAAATGTAGGAGACCCTCACTCCAACCCCACCCGTAAGGGGTTTATAACTGATGGTTGCCACTGCATGGCTGAGGTAGCTTTAGAAGTAGGGTTAGAGCTGGGCAAGAAGGACATGTGTGAGAGTTCAAAAATGCTTCCCGAGCCCCTGGTTCCCCAAATGTCATCTTACCAAGTTGGCTGGCAAAATTCCAGCAGAAGCTTGACTTTCTACTGCTTGCCCTAAGGATGTGCCAAAAAAAAAAGCCATGAGATTGTTTAGTGTGAAAGAGGTTTTTCCCATGTTTTTCCAGAAAACAAGAATGGAGGGCACAGAGAAGAAAGTACCAGAAACTTTGGGGCCCTGAGGAGGGAGAGGGAAATAATCCTAAAAGATACCAAAGGTAGAAAGAGTTGAAGAAAGACAACCATAGCAATCACAATTTTGCTGACAGCCAGTTTTTCATGTGTACATAAGACATTCACACAACACCCAGTTAAGTTAGAGTCAAAGGTAGCTATTTCAGCTACTCCCCATAATCCCCCTATCACACAAAACACCATGATATATGAGAAGACAGTATTATGTAAAAAAAAAAAAAACAGAATGGGTCTTGGATTTTCTTTTTTTTTACTAAAGGTAAAATTAATGATTAATTCATGCCCAGATATGAAAAATTCTAATAGCTTGAAAAATTTTTAAAAACAAAATGTTGAAAGTCACCAGCTTGGGCTGGTGCCAGTGTCCTTGACTCATCCTAAATAAAAACTCAAAACTTAAAAAGAAAAAAAATGAATCCCAAAGCCAAGGTCTAAATTTACATGAGTGTGCCAGATTTTGTAGCTTGACTAAAGATAAAGAAAACTCAAGTAATTAACATGAAATCCTCATGTCAAGTCCAACTCAAATTCTAATTGGAAAAGAGCTATTGATTCTCTAATAACCCAAGAGATGGGATTCATATTTCTATTCTGTACATTTTCTTTTAGGAAAACTAACTCAATAAAGATGTCGATTTTGAAAGTTAACTCTTCGGAATTCCCAGTTTGGAAGTAATGTCATTCATATCATTAGTTTTTTAAAGACAGGCATTACTGCTGCCAGGAATTAGTTAGCTAAGTGTTATTTAATGAAGGATTCTGACTATAGGCTAGAAATGGTGATTGTGTCCTAAGGATCTTTTATTTCTCCTAAAAATTTGCTTCTTTTACTTAAGCCCCTGGAGGCCCATGATCTACATGGAGTCTTGTATGCTATCAATGAACAATGATCACCATTGGAGGGCCATCTACACCAGGGTCAGTGTGTCATCAAGTTCTTTCAACCCTTTCTTCAAAATGTACTCTGATTCAGTCATCCCATTCCATTCCCTAATCCAGGCTCTTAAGACTTTGTCTCTGAACCATTATAAAAAGCCTCTTTCATTTTCTCATCTGCCACATTGCAGACTAGTACACCAATCAAACATTTACATTTTCATCATATTACTCCCTTGCTCAAAACTTTTGATACTCTTTTGCTTCTAATCAAATCCAACTCTTGTTGAATTGACCTGGTAACCCTATTCTGCTGCAATCTAAATAGTTATTCTTTCTAAGGCTCCAGCACAATGCTTGGCTTAAAGCAGAGCTCATTAAAAAGCATGTTTCTCTTCCACATGTCAGACCTCTGCTCCAGTTGACAAGAGTTTTAGTATTCCTTGAATATATCATGCTTAGGTTTTGCTCATGCTTTCTGTTTGAAGAAAATGGAAGAACTGTTCAAAGATGTGTACCCTCTTTCTTTGTACCTGGTATGCAGAAATGATACCTTTCCTACACTGCTTTTTAATACCCTACTCACCTCCAAGCCCATGCTGACTACCACATCTTCCAAGAAGTTGTTCCTATCTTCTGTGGGTGACAAAGATTTTTCCCCAAATATCTTTTCCTTATAAAACCCTTAGAAGGGGGTCATGTCATATTCATCTTTTGCATACCCCACTGCCTTTGGCAGAAACCTGGAAGCATAGAAACTAAGTAAAGTTCAGCTAATTGATAAAAGAAGAAGCAGGGGTACCCATAATCCACCAACTAGATAATAGTCCCTAAATAACTGCAGGTCAGTTATGCTATAAACCCTACCTGTCATCAAGTAGATATGTGAAATGTAGGTGGGACACAAACCACTTAGTATTTTCCTTAGTACTCCAGAACCAACTATCATAAATTCAGAGGCTAGTTGACTCCTTAATATGTGTCAAGCCCTATGCTAAATGCTTTATGTATATAGTGTCATTTAATTCTTACAACTCTGTGAATTATTACCATACACATCTTATGGGAAACTGAAGTTCAGCAAAGTTGAGTCACTTACCCAAAATCATACAAATAGTGATGGAAATAGGTCTAGAAACCACATCCTGCTGACTCCAAAGCCCTATGTCTTTAACCTCTACACCAAATCGTCTTAGAAATACATGCAAAAAAAGTCCTAACATAACTGGAGAAATGAGCAATGCATTAGGTTCACAAGGAATGAATAAATGAACATTCACAGGCAAAGATGTCTATTTTCTTGTGGACTCTGCTTACTCCTCAACAATAAATCCACAAATATGGAATTAATCCCCCCAAATCCATCCTAGTTTCCCCATTTACTTTGAAAGTCTAGAATGTTTTCTTTTGTTTTCCCTTTAAATGTGTGGTCTCAAATGCTCTTGGAATTCAGAAGGCATGCAGTGTGCATATGATGGCAAGTGTTACTCGGTGTGATACTCCACATGCTCCTTATTCAAGAATTCAGAGGGAGTGTCCCCAAGTATCTGCAAAGCATCGTTCTGTGCACTCACAACCTCATGTGCACACAAAATTACAGACTGCTGGGATTCAAGCTGTACCTACTGCATCAGAATACACAGGAGTAAAGCCTTGGAACTTGTTTTTTTTTTGATGAGTGCTCTCAGAAGATTATATTAAGAAAGGTTGAGAAACATTCAACCCCGCTTCCTACCTTGGATTTTCTAGCTAGATAACCTTTCTAGAGATATGGGGACATTGAACCTAAGGAAAAAAAATTTAATTTTGGTGGATTCTTCATAAGGTTTCCTGAGCATCTTTTTGTGGAGCTAGAGGATAAGAGTTACTTAAAAATAAAGGACAACCCCTTTTTGAAGCTACCAAATTTAAAAAAAAAGAGTTTTGAAAGTGAGCATTCTTGGGACATTTGAAAGAGACTAGAACAAATAAACTTAAATTGACTGATGAAATACCTGCAAGAGCTCCCAGTGGGGACCAAGAGAGTTCAAAGGATGGTGGGCAATTAATTACAAGTTGCATATTTTACACTTCAAGTGAAAGTCTGTTTATGCAGCTCAAAGATCAAGATCACCTGTCCATGGCTCTTTCCTATACATAAATTAAATTATGTTAAAATGAAGATGAGGGAAAAGTACATTCATTTGTCTCAACCAAAATTATAATATAATAATATTGTTTGGAATAAACAAGTTTTATATACTGAGATTGGCTTTGTAAGGCTATTGATTGTAACAAGACTTGTTCTGCTCATGTGAGACATGAACACGAGGAAAACTACACATCTTCTTTCTCCCTTGATTTGGGTTTACAGTCTGTCTTGAGAGCTACCCACTCAAACACTGACTGTTCCTTGAAATCTTGCATTTATGAAATCTGTAAAAACTGGAGGGGCTTTTCTTTTTCTTCTTAGAGAAGCAGCGTGGAAAAATGGAGAGAGTTTGGAGTGTCAAGTCTAGAGACCTGAGTTTGAGTCATGACTCCATTACCTACTAACTGTGTGGTCTCTGGAACCTCAATCTCTGTTCTGCAAATTAGGAACACTAACACCTAAAATGCAGTTATTTTAACGATCAGAAATATTGTACGTGAACACCCAATACAAAAGGGAAATTCAGTTAATGTTAGTTGTCATTTCTATGTTGGGATGGATTGGTTTGTCTATTGGGAGGCTTTCCCTTCACCCCTGCCTTCCTAAGTAGGGATATAGGACAACAGCAGGGAATAAGAGAATGTTGGAAGGACAGATGATGAGGGGCTGAGGCTTTAACCTGTTCTTACTCTAGAACTTAATCCTCCACTGTGAGCTGCACAGTCCAGAAAACCAGGAGGTAGATGTGTCACCACCATAATCACTTCGTAGAGTAAAGCCTGAATTGGATGTGTAATACCAGACTTCACAGAGCCCATATCCTTACTTAGCATATTTTGGGGATAAGCCTGTACCTTTTCAATTATTGCTTTTTAAACTGTTACCCCTTCATGAGCATTGTAGGAAGGAAGAATAGACTTTTTTTTGAAGTATAAAATATACAACTTATAATTCACTGGCCACCATCCTTTGAACTCTCTTGGTGCCCGCTGGGAGCTCCTGCATGTTTTTCATCAGCCAATTTAAATTAATTTGTTCTAATCTCTTTCATATGTCCCAAGAATATACACTTTCAAAATTCTTTTTTTTTTTATTTGTAGCTTCAAAAAGGTGTTGTCATTTATTTCAAGTAATTCCTAGCAACCAGTTCCACACAAAAAGATAAGAGGGAGGGAGGAAGGGAAGAAAGGAAGGAAGGAAAGAGTGAAGGAAACAATTGTCCCCCAAAGGCCCAAAGTTTAAATGGTAATGTTTGAGCGATTATATGATTTTAACAGATGACATTAGACTGAGAACAAAGGCCTTCCCTTCCTCACCACTGTGACCTGACGCCACCTGAGGTCCCTTGTTAAAGGTGGTGTATGTAATTCAATATGTATGTTAAGAGGTCATTAAGGGGAGCCATGACAAGGGACTCTAAGTAAGGCAGCCTCACCTCAGACCTTACTATTTCGAGAGAGTCTGCCTCACCTGTCCCATTCATCACTCTGGCTGAAGTCTGTTCATTCAGCCGGAAGTCTGAGAGCACCAGTGAGAGAGACCAGAGTTTGGAACTTGGGCTTCAGGAAATACTGCTGGCACAGGGACAGCGATATTTTTATATTACCTAACCAACTGCCAGCTTTTAATAAATGTTTTCTCATGCAGTTTTAACAATGACATACTTTGCTATCATTAGAAAGTGTTAGAGCTCCATCAATTTTATACTAAAAGAAAGCTAAAATGGGGAAAGTCAAAAAGGCAGAAGAAATGTACTAAAACAATCAGAGGATTGGACATAGGGGAAGCATCACCACAGCCATTTCTTGAAGCCACACTTGAAAAACGCATGATGAAAAATCATACTCCCTACATTAGGTCATGCCAGGCATGCATTTTTAAATGCCCTTGTGGAACTAGAAAATATGACAGTAAAAAGGTGGCAGGCAGGGAAGAGACCCCTTCTGTCTGAGCAGAGCATACCTGAAGCATTATCGAGGCTGAAGGCGATGCGTACTGGCTTATCTGCAGGTACCCTGGCTGTGCTGATCATGTGGGCACCTGAGCCTTGGGGTTCCCCTGGGTCTTCCAGCTGTAAGAAAGAGAGCCATTGTCACTTTACCCAACACCGTCCCTTAAATACACAGAAACCCTTGGATATTAGAGGGAAAAGTAAGTTACCATTGTATTCGTATTTTAAAGATACTTCTATACCCTAGCTTTCTTTCCCTGCATGGGAAGCATTCACCTGCCCCATTTGAAATTCCTTTTCTGGCATATAAAAAAATAGCTTTGGAAATATACATAGGGAATGAAATATATAAAATGGAGCAAAATCTCCACCCACCTTACTTTTTTAGTTTCCCTTCACACCAACCAGTCCAACCCTGGCCCTTCAAGGTCTAATATAGTGTTTTATTTTTAATTGAGAGAGATCAAGAAGTCTTAATAGGGCATCAGACAGCTCCAGATTAGAACAGCTTTTCAGATTCAAAAGCCTAAATTGGATCAGAATTATTGATCTGGGAGTGGTAAAGAATGAGTATCATGGAATCATGTCAAGAATACCAAAGACTATTTAAAAATATCCCACAATTATATTCTGAATACTATGTGCTTTAAATATCTGATTAGCTACCTGTAAATGTATCAAATATTTCTAAGGTTGTATATCTTAACAATGCATAATATAAGCAAAAGACAAAACTTAGAAACCTCCTACTGATGTCCTGTCCCATCTACTAAATTATTATTTAAGTAATTAACTAAAAATGAATGGAAAAACATCCTACAGATAAGATGGATTGAGATGGACAAAAACACATGCATATTTCTTTCTTATAATAAAAGAATTCAGTCCACATATATTTTAACCAAGATATTTGATCATTCTTGTTCAATGGGACTAGGAAAAGATATTGTTATAAATACATGATATCCTTGTTTTTCAAATACATATATTTAACTTGTCTATTTTTGGTTATGCTTCCCTGAACTCTCTACTTCCTTCTCATGTAGACAGTAAACCAAAAACTGGGAATGGTATTTTAAGGAAAATGTCTCTAAAAATGGCAAAATATAAATCATCTCTTTAACCATCTTTAGCAAGATTCTGGGAACTACTTTAGCAGGACATTTTCTCATAGCAAGGTTTCTGACTCTTTCCCATAACTTTTCTCTATCTAAAAATAGTGTCTAGAACACTGAATTTTGTTTTTACAATTATTTATAGAGCCAAAGCAAATGCATAGGTATATGTATGTACACACACACACACACATATACAGGTATATTTAGACATACATATATATGGAATCATCTTAGCCAGTACATGGAAAGACAACAGGCTTATATTAAACACCTAATATAACTTTGGAGAAAAAAAACAGCCACCATTTATCACCCAGTCAGACCCATATTTGGCCCATTCATTTAACACACTACAAATACCAATGAACCATAAAGCACTTCAAGTCATGTCATTCTAAGTTAGAAAAAAAGGAGGAACATGAAACATTCAACTTCAGAAGCGGGTAATACAAAATTGTTTTTACTTGACTCAGGATTTTTTTAATCTTAGCTCTGACATACATTTCTGTGTTGTCTCGTCTGCTTAGAATCAACCATCTTGTTAGCCACCTGTTCCTAGAGAATAGCACAGTCTCAAATTTAACAAAACAAACAATAAAAATCCCCTTTAAGTTGTAGCTGAAAGAAAAAGTCTTACCGTTATGCACCGTACCATCACCAAACCATGTTATCATAACATCTAAGGATGAAAGGCTGTGCTTCTGTTTTGGCTAAATCTCCCAACACTTTCCTGCCCCAGGAAATAAAGCACAAGAGGTGGGAATTTGCCTCCAACATTTCGTAAATAGATCTCTGGTTTGGTTTCCAGCAGCAGAAAATGGGATTGATAAACAGCTAATTAGAGCCCCTCCCTTCCACACAACCAGAACATCTGTCTGCCTCTGAAAGGGTGGCAGCAGCCAAGTGGGGTGGATTTTGAGTTCCACATGGTATCGACCACAAGAGCCCCCTAAAGCAACTTGCCTTTTCATCACACCGCCTGGGGAAAGGGACCACTGATTCCTCCTCTCGGCTGTAACAGAGCTTTGGTTAAGTAGCTGGTGCTCCGAGTGTTTAGTTCGCTTTTCACACCTGTTGCCTTACCTCACTTAGTTGAGTGTCTGCACTTGTGTAATCCAGGGCCAGCCACTGCCTTGGCCAGTCGTAGCCTTTGTGGAGTAAAGACTTAGTAAGAAGGCAGGCTGCACCTGCTACATAGCAGCCTCTGACAATCTGAGGAGCAATGACAGCTGTCAGGGCAGCTTGCTGCTACCTGCTCTCCCCCAGACCCCAGCGTCCCATGGGCCTCCCTGTTCCGCTTCCTTCCACAACCCCTCTCTCCTTTCCTAGCCTCTCCAACAGCCAGGATGTTGTCATGCTTCTAGAAAAAGCAAGCGCAAAAGAAAACCCTCCTCCTGTCAGAGGCATTGATAAACAGCCAGTTGTGGAGAGTCCACATGTTTTAATTCATTAGTCCTGGCAAACCTAAAATACAAACAGACTTGCTTCACAGGACAGGAATGTCTTCAGCGTGACCCAATTGGTGTCTGTGTCTATTCCAGCAAGCTGGCAAAGATAGCATGACTCCAGTCAGCAAAAATGTCGGCAGCTCCAATCCACTCAGCGAGATCAGCCAACTTGGACCAGCCACAGGCGACTCTCAGATGATAGCAGCGATGATCCTGGTTAAGAACATGAGGTCTGAGGTTGAGCCACTGATGGGCTCGATGACTTGATCCCATCCACAAATGCAACTGACCGCAAATCCAGTCAATGGGGAATAGGCATGGAGCATTAGGGTTGTTCAACACTTTTAATAGCTATAAACCTGAAGATCAGTAGTACTCTACAACAGTTGGGTGGTGATATTGTGGTCAAATGATTAAAGATAAACAAGTATTAAGAGACAAGCCACAGACTGGGAGAATAATCTTTGCAAAATATGTAACAGATAAAAGGCTGGCATGCAAAATATAAAAAGAACTTTCAAAACTCAACAGTAGAGAAACAACCCAGTTTGAAAAATAGACTAAAGAGCTAAACAGACACCTCACAAAAGATATACAGATGGAAAATAAGCATATGAAAAGATGCTTAATACCATATGCCATTAGGGAATTGCAAATAAAAACAATGAAATACTACTACACATCTATTAGAATGGCCAAAATTTGGAACACTGATAACCCCGAATACCGGTGAGGATGCAAAATGGTGCAACCACTTTGGAAGACAGTTTGGCAGTTTCCTACAAAACTAAAGGTACTCTTTCCATATGATCCAGCAATCACACTTCTTGGTATTCACCCAAAACTGTTGAACACTTAGGTTTTCACACAAAAACTTTCACATGGATGTTTCTTGCAGCTTTATTCATAATTAGCAAAACTGGGAAGCAAACAAGATATCCTTTGGAAATTGAATGGGTAAACAAGCTGTGTTACGTCAGGACGATGGAATATTATTTAGGGATTTAAAAGGAATGAGTACTCAAGCCACCAAAAGGTGTGGAGGAGACTTAAGTGTATATTACTAAGTTAAAGAAGTCAATCTGAAAAAGCTGTATGATTTCAACTATATGATGTCTGGAAAAGGCAAAATCAAGGAGACAGAAAAAAAATCAGTAGTTGCCAGGGGTGCAGGGAGAGGGATAGAGGACTGATAGGCAGAGCACAGGACGTTTAGGGCAGTGAAAATATCTGTATGATACTACAATGGTGAACACATGTCATTATGCATTTGTCAAAACCAATAAAATGGACAACACCAAGAGAGAACCCTAAACTGTGTACTTCAGTTAAGGTAGTTATATTAGCTCATCAGTTGTAACAAATGTACCACACTGAAGCAAGATGTTACTAACAGGGGAAATTGGGGTGGGGGGAAATATGAGAACTCTGTGCTTTTCACTCATTTTTTTTTCTGTAAGCTGCTCAAAACAAGGTTACATTAAGTAAAAGGACATAACAAATTTCCTTGATCTAATAAATAAAAGCCTAATTTGTTATACACAGCAATAAGCCACATGGACTCAGAGACAAGAGCATTCACGTATAAACCAAATTTGCATTTTTAAATACAAATCTTTCCAGGTATTATTATTACTGTTTTTATATTATTTTATGATTAATAATGTCACCTCACATAATGCATTATAATTTATCAAAAGAGTCACATCCACTCTCTCTCACCTTAAGCATCCCAGTAATCCTATGAAATAATCAGTCAGTATTGTCATCCCTATTTGACAGATGAGCAAACTGAGACCTAGGCAATTTAACTAACAGGCTCAAAGACAAATGATCATTATGGAATAAAGGGCCCAGATTAAATCCAGGCTTGCTGCTTTTTAGTTCATGCTATTTCCACTACACCAGGATGCTCTCTGTGAAGCATCCTATTGAATTGCTTTGTTAACAATGTCTGACTCTCAGCTTTTGACCTGGAGGAGACAGGAGGTGTAACTTCTTCAGTGGGCTGGCACCCAGGTTCCTCTGACGCCAGCCATCTTCATCATGATACCTAAATTCAATCTCCAGGAAATCAAAGTTGCGCATCTCGTGTGTGCAGGTGGGAAAGTGGACACCACATCTGTACGGGCTCCCAAATCGGCCCCTGGGTGTGCCTTCAGAAGAACCAGCGGTGACATCAACACTGCCAAGGGTATCAGTGACTGGGAGCATCTGGATTCCGGTGAAAGTGACCCTTCAGAATGGAAAGATCCAGAATGAGGTAGCTCCTTCCTCCTCTGCCCTGATCATCAAAGCCACCCACAGATAGAAAGGGAGTTAGCATTAAACACGATGGGAATATCACCTTTTAGGACACAGTCGAAAGCACCTGACAGGTGCAGCATGGAACTTTATCCAGAGAATTCTCCAGCATCATTAAAGCAATCCTTGCCACTGCCCCGTGTGTGGGCTGCGCGTCGATGGATGCCTCGCTGGTAAGGAGCTACAAAGAGAAAGAATTCATTAAAGGACAATTTGACAACAAGAAAAGAACAGAAAGAATACATCTAAATAGACTAAATGTGCTCTGCCAAGTCTGATCATATACATTTAAGGCTTTAAACAAGAATCACTATTCACCAGTTCTTCTGTTCCCATAGGAGCAATGATGTATTTCTTGGCTCTTTATCTAAACACTTCCAAGAGAGTAACGAATCTGAAACCCAAGTGAAATCCTTCCCACAACTGTAACCCAAAATAACTACCTGGTATTTTAAGAATTCAGTGGAATTATACAAATTCAATCCAAGAAGGACTGTGTATGTACATCAAAATATTAACAGACTAACTGTGTGTCTCTGGGTAGAAGCAATATGTATCATTTTTATTTTCTTCTTTACAGCAATAAATGTATTTTACTGTTATGTGTAAAGTTATTTTTAATATTTTTCAAGAAGATTTTCAAATAATGAACACTAGCCTTGCTTCTGAATTATGGCATATAATATTCATGGGAGCTGATGGTACAGACTGTTGTCACGATTGATGTGGTCTCAGTTTCTTGATGCAATTCAATAAGCATCTTAGGAAGACTTGATATGTTCCAGGCTAGTATTTCCCAAATTTGCCTCATTACTGGGACCTAGGCAATTTAACTAACAGGCTCAATTTTAAAAATACGCATTGCCATGTTCTGCCATGGCAGTAACCCAGTAGGGCTGGGATGGGCCCAGAGTTTTATAAATGTAAACAAGAAATACTAATATCTTTGTACAGTGTTATAAAATGGTTTAAAGTTAGCTCTTTACTGCTATGTGACAAACGCAGCCTATAGTCTTCAAAGAAAGAGATGTTTCATGATAGTGAAATAATCAGCCTTCCCTTACAACCATTGGCCAGCAATTTGTTTCTATAAAGGGCCAGATAATAAATGTTCTACACTAAATGAGCTATTATGGTCTGTTTCGGAACTACTTATCTCCGTCACTGTAACACAAAGACAGGCACAGATGAGATGTATTTGTATGCATAGACGCAAACTTTATTTACAAAAACAGGGAACAAATGGGTGTGTTCTGTGTTACAATGAAACTTTATTTACAAGAACAGACAGCAGCTATAATTTACCAATTCCTGCGTCCTCTTACCCTAATCTGAACAGCTGGTGCACAGCCAAGACACAGCCCCACCCATTGTGCCATGCAGCATAGGTTGTCTTCTTGGAGGAAAAACGTTTTCTGCCACTGTCAGTTCTTTCTCTTTGACTCATCCCTCCCAACTCCATCCTCACAAAACATCCTAGTATGTCAGACTTTCTTAGGTCAGTGAAACAAAAGCCCCAAAGTTATTTATTAATGCTACCATCTTTAAAGCACTGATCCATTTGTTTGAAACAAACACAAGTGAATAATACTTAGCTAAATAAATAAGTTAAATACTTAACAAATTTCTTTTTTTTTACATTTGGTACATTTTTATTCAAGTATAAGTGATATACAATATTACATTGGTTTTAAGTATACAACATAGTAATTCAACAGTTATCTACATTATTAAATCCTCACCTCCTCAACTAGTACAGTTACTGTCAACATAGAAAGATGTTACAGAACCATTGACTATATTCTCTATGCTGTACTTTCAGCCCCGTGACTAATTTATATTATAATTGGGACTTTTGTGCCCCTTTATCCCTTTCACCCTCCCCACCCACCCACCTCAACCCCTCCCCCATGGTAACCACCAGTCACCTCTCAGTGTGTCTGAGTCTACTAAGCAGGTTTCCTTGATCTAATGAATGAAGCTAATTTGTTATGACACACACTACAGTAAAGCTTGAAATATTCAGACAATTAGAGATGGGTGGATGAAATCTAATAATGTAAATATCTACATTACACTTAACCATGTAGATAGCTGTCAAATCACTATATTGTATATTTGAAACCAATATAATATTGTATATAAGCTATACTTCAATAAAAAAAATCCCCCCCCAAAAAAGATTGACATGATTAGATTGGCTGAGGGGACTGCATGTGCAGGCCTGGGCAGAAAAGCATGGGAGGAAATGATGCATGCTGTGAACTGTTTCCTGCCATTATTCTTTCCCAGGTTTCCCAAGAAGTCTCTTCACAGTCCTTACCTGCAGTGACGTTGCCCTTCCTTTTCAACACCTGCTTGTCAAGGTGTGAGTAAAATTGTAATATTTCCAGAATATCTCACCTGGCTTTGGTACATCTGCATATCAACAGGCGTTCAGACGTGGAAAGAAGTGTGGCTTTAGTGCATTTGCATCATTCCTCAGGGGTGGAGAGAAGTTCATCTCCATATTAGTGGGTAATTACCTGGGCAAGGAGGGCTTATCTGTACCTGAGAGATGAGGGGAGGGCCGGTTTTGCTTCTGCTGGAGCAGGAAAGAGAGAAGGACCCGGACTGCAGTTTGTAAGCAATAAATGGGTTCTAAACTTTATTTCTCCCTTTGACTGATTTCGGTTTTTAGAGGTATTTTGCCTCGGGATTTCCCTTCCCTGGATTTACACAAGGTAACACAGTGAAAGATCACTAAGCAAAGACTGTAGCCAGAAAAACAAAAATAAAACAATCCCTCCCCAAGAACTTGTGATCAGAACTGTCACAGCCTTTCATATGAGAAGAACCTGGGAGCCACCTTCCTAATCCAAGTTCACTTCAAGCTTACGCTAACTCAAGTACAGTTGATACACAATACTATACTGATTTCAGCATTTTTGATGAAAAACTCAAGAGAAGGTTGAGATTGAGTAGGATTAGAACCATTGAAGCACACAATGGGTTCTCTTTCCTGGACCTTGAAGTTTGCTCATTGAAAGAGGCAGAATAGGGTACACTGTTTAAAAGCCAGGCTGCCTGGGTCTCCCACCTGGCTCTGTCTCTTGCTCATGTGGGACTTTGGTAAAGTTACTTACCCAATCAGTGCCTTAGTTTCCCCAAGTATGAGTGATAATTATGGTACCTACGTTATATACTGTTTTGATGATTAAAAGACAATGTACATAAAGTACAAATAACAATGCCAGGAAGACAATAAGCACTATATAAGTATAAGTTACTTCAAAGGGGCAAAAATATAGGGAAAACCATACCCAAAGGGTACCATGACTTATTATATGCCCGTAACTTATTTATTTCATAACTGGAAGTTTGTCTTAAATATATTTGACATTTGTCTCCTTCTGATATTTTTCTGTCACTTATATTTAAAAAAACACACACACACCTAGCTTTTGGGCCACACCAAAACATGTAGTGGGCCAGATGTGACCTTAAGGTATAGAATTAGCCAAGAAGTAAGCATAGGATAACAAGTTTCCCAAACTGGAGTAATATAATGTGTGTGTGTTTGTGTGTATATGTGTGTGTAGCTATTATTTTGCTTATTTAACTTGATTTATACAGAATTTAAGTGGCTTCATACATATTTCCCATTCATAGTTTACTAGATTTGTGTTCCTATTTCTGTAATAACTTAGACATCAGGCTCTTGGAGAAAGAATGAAATTTCCTTTGATATTCTTGAATAAGGGGAAATCATATTTATCTTATATTTCAACATTTGCATCTTTCCCAAGATTATAACCTGAAAGGACAAATAAAACCAAGTTTTAATACTTGTTACCATAGTACAGGCAGATTATTATTATTTTAATATTATCCTAAAGAAAACATGAATGTCTTATCCTCTGTACATATCCCAGTGTGTACACCTCAAGGTGAGAACACTCCCTTCTTTAACACAACCAAATAGCACCATCATACCAAACAATGGCCACCCCAACAATAATTCCCCAACATTCAGATCTCCAGATAACATTCAAACCTGCAGTTTCACACGTCTGAAATTAGTTTTCTCATTTCATTTCTGATTTTTAATCAAGACCCAAACAAGGTCCAAATGTTATGATTGGTTGCTATTTTTTTCTTACATTTTAAAAAATCTATAGATACCACCTCCGCCTTATTGTTTTCGCAACTTATATGTTAAAAACACCACAGTCTCCCACAGCCGCAACCCACAATGTTATTTCACATGCTTCTCTATTCTCTGGATTACCTGTAAATTGACATTTAGATCTACAAACTTGATCGAATTCAGGATTTTTTTTTTGAAGGACTACTTCATGGGCATTGAATAATACTCTTTTAAAATATAAAACATTCTCCAGTATTGACTTAGTTTAATTTTTAGAACAATATTACTTAAGTAAGTACAAGCATAAAATTATGTGTATGCTTCTTATGAAACACTTATAAAACCAAGTTTGCAAATTAAATGCAAACAAAACAATGAAATTAAAATACAAATTAACCACATTCATTTGACACAACAGAATGCTTTCCTGAAACTAAGTAGGTGCACACAGCATGAACACAGTGTCATTCAGGAATGCAAACTCATTAGGCTCCTCTTCTCTGCTCTGCTAGAGGCCTGATGACTGGTTCTCTGTGGGACTTTATCTCTATTACCTGCTCTGAAACTCATTTTTGATTGGTACCCATGACATCTTTGGCCTTCACACAACAAGCATACAACTGCTTCTTTGGTACCGCATTAACCCATGAACACAAGCTTGCTAAAATCAGAAGTTCTAAGCAGATGTACCCTGCATGTCTTTCAGACAGCTCTCAAATGAGCTTCAGTTCTAAGGTCACAGCTTTACTGAAATTATTAAGGAAACTCATTGAACTCTTTCTAAAATTCCACAACACTGAGCTGTATGATCCATGAAATACTATGGCTGTCTGCCCTTTTGGTGTATGTCTTTCCTTTGAAAATCTCCAACTGCAAGAGAGGACCAAATGCTAGTCAAACCTCCCACATGAGTGAGGGGAAACAAAAAAGAAGTTTTAGCTCTAAATCCAACAGGATTATTTTAGTTACAAAAGTCAAAAACTAATTTCACATTGGCTTGAATGACAAATGGTATTTACTAGCTCACATAACCAGGAAATCCAGGGGACTTTTTGTTTCAGAAATGGATTTTTTGAAGGCACATACACATCAAGAATCTGTCTTTCTCCATCTCCTGGTCAGCTTCCTCCTGTGTTAACTCCATTCCCAGATACAGTCTCCCCATGAGGTGGCCACCAGCTACCTAAACTTACATTCTATCAGCTTTACAAGCCCAAAGGAAAGAGAATATCTTTGTCCTCAGAATACTTGGGTAGGATAGTCGTTGGCCAAGCTTGAGTGCCGTATCAGTCACTATAAACAAGGAGCAGAGTATCTGGATGGTTGAGGCCTACATCATGGGCCCATCCATGAAGTTGAATAGAGAGGGAGTTTTCCCACAAATTGATAAATTGACATTGAGCACACCAAAAAAAAAAAAAGAGAGAAAAAGGAAGGAAGGAAGGGAGGGAGGGAGGGAGGAAGAAAAGTAGGAAAGAAGGAGAGAGGGAGGAAAGGTGGCAGAAAATAAAAGAAAAAAAGCCTACTTAAAAATCCTATGCTAATAATTGTTTCATAAGTAGGATATATCAGTGTCCCATGAGACATTCTTGTTTCAAGATGGTGGTGAGAAATGACCTTGATGGGGCAAATACTATGTGCCAGACACACAGCTAAGCTCTTTTCATGCACCTGACATCACTTAATGCTCAAAACACCCCTTTAAGATAGTTGCTGTCATTCCTGTTTTATAGAGGTACAAACTGAGACTCAGAAAGTTTTAGTAATTTGAGCAAAGTTCCAGAGCTAATAAAGTATTAGATCAATTTTTTTGCCAAAATAAAGCTCTTCATCTACAAATCAAAATCCAGTTCAAGGAGAACTTCCGGGAAGATGGTGGCGTGAGCAGGGCGGCAGAAATCTCCTCCCAACACTGTATTTATCTATGAAAACACAGCAAATACATCTATTCCTAAAAGAGAGACCAGAATACACAGGAAAGCGCACAGCGTTCAGCTACACCAGAGAGGACTCGGCACCCCAAGAGGCGGGTAAGATACGGAGCCGCGACCCGGCGGGACCCGAGCACTCCCCCACCACAGCACACCGGCGGGAGGAGAGGATTCAGAGCCAGGAGGGAGTGGAAGTACACCCCATGAAATAAACAGCCCCGGTGATCTGCGCGGGGAGCGCTGACCCACATTGTGCAGTGCAGCAGAGATTGGAGAGACAGAGGGGCAGGATCTGAGCAGGGAATGCACCAGGGTGCTTGCAGCCGGCTCCCAGGAAGGAAAAAAAAAATAGCACGTGCTTTCTTCAGCGGTCTTAAAGAGACAGGAGCCCAGCAGAGGAGCCAGATTGCCCCAGCACACTCAGCCCAGCAGGCTGGGAGTCCTGGGGAGTTTCATATGCCTTAGCTGGCTACTGGGGAGGCGTAGTCATACTTACATTTCTCACTGAGATCAACAGCCTCCTATTCGTTCCCACCCCTACCAGAGCAATAAAGGGCCCTGCGGAGCGGCACAGTCACAGCTGTGGAATAGTGGGGCAAGAGCACCAACTACAGTATTCCACAGAATCTACTCCCAGGGGGCGTTTTTTTTTTTTGGTTTGGTTTGGTTTTCGTTTTGTTTTTTCTTTTTTTCTTTTCCTTCTTTTTTTTCTCTTTTTTTTCTTTCTTTCTTTTTTCTTTTTTTTTTTCTCTTTTTAAAGTCTTAAAGAGCCCAGCTGACATATGTGGCAACTACCAGGGACCAATTCTATAGCCATGAAAAGACAGAGGAATATGGTTCAGAACAAATTCAACCAGACAACCCAGGAAAGGGAGCCTGAAGGGATGGAAATGCAGTCTTCCTAAAAAAGAATTCAGAATAAAAGTCATAACCATGCTGATGGACCTACAGAGAAATGTGCAAGAGCTGAAGGAGGAAGTGAGGGAAGTGAGGAAAGATAATGCAGAAATCAGACAAGCGACTGACGGGCTTAACAGCAGACTGGATGAGATGCAAGAGACTGTTAATAGAATAGAAATCAGAGAACAGGAATACAGAGAAGCTGAGGCAGAGAGAGATAAAAGGATTTCAAGGAATGAAAGAATATTAAGAGAACTGTGTGACCAATCCAAACAGAACAATATTTGCATTATAGGAGTACGAGAGGAAGAAGAGAGAGAAAAAGGGATAGAAAGTGTCTTTGAAGAAATAATTGCTGAAAACTTTCCCTTGTTGGGGAAGGAAACAGTCCGCAGTCCACCGAAGCCCACAGATCTCCCAACACAAGGGACCCAAGGAAGACAACACCAAGACACATAATAATTAAGATGGCAAAGATCAAAGATAAAGACAGGGTATTAAAGGCAGCTAGAGAGAGAAAAAAGATCACCTACAAAGGAAAACCCATCAGACTATCATCAGACTTCGCAATAGAAACCTTACAGACCAGAAGAGAATGGCACGATATATTTAACGTTATGAAACAGAAGGCCCTTGAACCAAGACTATTGTATCCAGCACAACTATCATTTAAATATGATGGAGGGATTAAACAATTTCCAGACAAACGAAAGTTGAGAGAGTTTGCCTCTCATAAACCACCTCTACAGGATATCTTAAATGGACTGCTCCAGATGGAAGCACTCCTAAGGCTAAAAAAATGTCACCAGAGAAAATAAAATCATAGCAAAGAAAGCAGACCATCCAATTACTAACTAAAGGCAAAGAATAAAACACCTATTATAGAAAGAATGGAGGAGGAGGAATAAGAAGGGAGAGAAAGAAAGAAACATCAGACAGTGTTTACAATTACTTAACAAGAAAGTTAAGTTAGATTGTTAGATAGTAAAGAAGCAACCCTTGAATCCTTGGTAACCACGAATCTAAAGCCAGTAATGGCAATAAGTACATACCTATCAATAATCACCCTAAATGTAAATGGACTGAATGCACCAATCAAAAGACACAGAGTAACAGAGTGGATAAAAAAGCAAGACCCATCTATATGCTGCTTACAAGAGACTCACCTCAAATCCAAAGATATACACAGATTAAAAGTGAAGGGATGGAAAAAGATATTTCATGCAAACAACAAAGAGAAAAAGCAGGTGTTGCAGTACTTGTATCAGACAAAATAGACTTCAAAATGAACAAAATAGCAAGAGATAAAGAAGGACATTACATAATGATAAAGGGGTCAGTCCAACAAGAAGATATAACCATTATAAATATATATGCACCCAACACAGGAGCGCCAGCATATGTGAGACAAATACAAACAGAATTAAAGGAGGAAATAGACAGCAATGCATTCATCTTAGGAGACTTCAACACACCACTCACTCCAAAGGACAGAACAACCAGACAGAAAATAAGTAAAGACACAGAGGCACAGAACAACACACTAGAACAGATGGACCTAACAGATATCTACAGAACTCTGCACCCAAAAACAACAGGATACACATTCTTCTCAAATGCACATGGAACATTTTCCTGAATAGACCACATACTAGGCCACAAAAGGAACATCAGTAATTTCAAAAATATCGAAATCCTACCAACCAACTTCTCAGATCACCAAGGTACAAAACTAGAAATAAATTTTAGAAAGAAATCAAAAAGGCTCACAAATACAGGGAGACTTAACAACACTCTCCTAATTAATCAATGGGTTAACGACCAAATCAAAACAGAAATCAAAGAATATATGGAGACTAATGACAACAACAACACAAAGACACAACTTCTGTGGGATGCAGCAAAGGCAGTTCTAAGAGGAAAGTATACTGCAATCCAGGCCTATTTAAAGAAGGAAGAACATTCCCAAATGAATAGTCTAAAGACACAATTACTGCAATTGGAAAAAGAAGAACAAATGAGGCCCAAAGTCACCAGAAGGAGGGACATAATAAAGATTAGAGAAGAAATAAATAAAATTGAGAAGAATAAAACAATAGAAAAAATCAATGAAACCAAGAGCTGGTTCTTTGAAAAAATAAACAAAATAGATAAACCCCTAGCCAGACTCATTAAGAGAAAAAGAGAATCTACACACATAAACAGAATCAGAAATGAGAAAGGAAAAATAACGACGGACCCACAGAAATACAAAGAATTATAAGAGAATATTATGAGAATCTATATGCTAACAAGCTGGAAAACATAGAAGAAATGGACAACTTCTTAGAAAAATACAACCTTCCAAGACTGACCAAGCAAGAAACAGAAAAACTAAACAGACCAATCACCAGCAACGAAATCGAATTGGTAATCAAAAAACTACCCAAGAACAAAACCCCGGGCCTGATGGATTCACCTCTGAATTCTACTAGACATATAGAGAAGAAATAACACCGATTCTCCTTAAAGTTTTCCAAAAAACAGAAGAGGAGGGAATACTTCCAAACTCATTCTATGAAGCCAGCATCACTCTAATACCAAAACCGGGCAAAGACCTCACCAAAAAAGAAAATTACAGACCAATATCCCTGATGAACGTAGATGCAAAAATACTCAACAAAATATTAGCAAACCGAATTCAAAAATACATCAAGAAGATCATACACCATGATCAAGTGGGATTCATCGCAGGGATGCAAGGATGGTACAACATTCGAAAATCCATCAACATCATCCACCACATCAACAAAAAGAAGAACAAAAACCACATGATCATCTCCATAGATGCTGAAAAAGCATTTGACAAAATTCAGCATCCATTCCTGATTAAAACTCTCAACAAAATGGTATAGACGGCAAGTACCTCAACATCATAAAGGCTATATATGACAAACCCACAGCTAACATCATACTTAACAGCAAGACGCTGAAAGCTTTTCACCTAAGACAGGGAACAAGACAGGGATGCCCACTCTCTCCACTGTTATTCAACATAGTACTGGAGGTCCTAGCCACAGCAATCAGACAAAACAAAGACATATAAGGCATCCAGATTGGTAAAAAAGAAGTCAAATTGTCACTATTTGCAGATGACATGATACTGTACATAAAAAACCCTAAAGACTCCATTCCAAAACTACTAGAACTAATATCTGAATTCAGCAAAGTTGCAGGATACAAAATTAACACACAGAAATCTGTTGCTTTCCTATACACTAATGATGAACTAACAGAAAGAGAAATCAGAAAAACAATTCCATTCACAATTGCATCAAAAAGAATAAAATACCTAGGAATAAACCTAACGAAGGAAGTGAAAGACCTGTACTCTGAAAACTACAAGACACTCCTAAGAGATATTAAAGAGGACACTAACAAATGGAAATGCATCCCATGCTCTTAGCTAGGAAGAACAAATATTTCAAAATGGCTATACTACCTAAAGCAATCTACAGATTCAATGCAATCCATATCAAACTACCAACAGCTTTCTTCAATGAACTGGAACAAATAATTCTAAAATTGATATGGAACCACAAAAGACCCCGAATAGCCAAAGTAATCCTGAGAAGGAGGAATAAAACAGGGGGAATTACACTCCCTGACTTCAAGCTCTACTACAAAGCCACAGTAATCAAGACAATTTGGTATTGGCACAAAAACAGACCCACAGACCAGTGGAACAAAATAGAAAATCCAAACATTAACCCAAACATATACAGTCAATTAATATTTGATAAAGGAGCCTTGGATATACAATGGGAGATGACAGCCTCTTCAGCAGCTGGTGTTGGAAAAACTGGACAGCTACATGTAAGAGAATGAAACTGGACTACTGTCTAGCCCCATACACAAAGGTAAACTCAAGGTGGATCAAAGACTTGAATGTAAGTCATGAAACCATAAAACTCTTAGAAAAAAACATAGGCAAAAATCTCTTGGACATAAACATGAGCAACTTCTTCATGAACATATCTCCCCGGGCAAGGGAAACAAAAGCAAAAATGAACAAGTGGGACTATATCAAGCTGAAAAGCTTCTGTACAGCAAAGGACACCATCAGTAGAACAAAAAGACATCCTACAGTATGGGAGAATATATTCATAAAAAACGTATCTGATAAAGGGTTGACATCCAAAATATATAAAGAACTCATGCACCTTAACAAACAGAAAGCAAATAATCCAATTAAGAAATGGGCAGAGGACATGAATAGACACTTCTCCAAAGAAGAAATTCAGATGGCCAACAGGCACATGAAAAGATGCTCCACATCGCTAATCATCAGAGAAATGCAGATTAAAACCACAATGAGATATCACCTCACACCAGTGAGGATGGCCAACATCCAAAACACAAACAACAACAAATGTTGGCGAGGATGTGGAGAAAAGGGAACCCTCCTACACTGCTGGTGGGACTGCAAATTAGTTCAACCATTGTGGAAAGCAGTATGGAGGTTCCTCAAAAAACTCAAAATAGAAATACCATTTGACCCAGGAATTCCACTCCTAGGAATTTACCCTAAGAATGCAGCAGCCCAATTTGAAAAGACAGATGCACCCCTATGTTTATTGCAGCACTATTTACAATAGCCAAGAAATGGAAGCAACCTAAGTGTCCATCAGTAGATGAATGGATAAAGAAGAGGTGGTACATATACACAATGGAATATTATTCAGCCATAAAAAGAAAACAAATCCTACCATTTGCAACAACATGGATTATGCTCAGTGAAATAAGCCAAGCCGAAAAAGTCAAGTACCAAATGATTTCACTCATATGTGGAGTTTAAGAACAAAGAAAAAATACCAAAGGAACGAAACAGCCGCAGACTCACAGAACCCAAGAACGGACTAATAGTTACCAAAGGGAAAGGGACTTAGGAAAATGGGTGGGAAGGGACGGATAAGAGGGAAAAAAGGGCATTATGATTAGCAGATGTAATGTTGGGGGGGCACGGGGAGGGCTGTACAACTCAGAGAAGACAAGTAGTAATTCTATAGCATCTCACTATGCTGATGGACAGTGACTGTAATGGGGTTGGTGGGGGGGACTTGCTGAAGGGGTAGTTTAATAACCATAATATTGCACATGTAATTGTAGATTAATGATAATAAAATAAATTATATTAAAAAAGTGAAAGAAAATCCAGTTCAAGACTTATGACCAAAATTGCCTTTGTAGGAGAAGCCTTTTCCTATTGTCAGAGTAGGAGACTCAGAAAGCCCTTGCCTTATGAAGGAGAAATGCAAAGCCTCAAGAAATACAAGGTTTGCTTATTTTAACAATCCAGTACCAGCAGATACAAATCTTATCACCACATCCAATGGAAAAAAACATGTTAATCATTGTATGAGGAACCAGTATGAAGCCTCTGTAATTAGCAACCAGAGAAACACAGAAAGAGTTGGAAAAGATCTTAATCCAGTTCCTTTTGGAGGAAACTGGGGCCCAGGAAGAGAGGGTTATGCCTTTGTCCTGGTGAACAAAAGGGAAGGAGATTGGCACTAAAAATTTGCACCTCTTCAAGTAGCAGCATCCTCTTTATGAGCTTTAATCTATACAGGAGTACAAAAATATTACCTTGAAAGTAGGATACGACTTGGAGATGGTAGGCACTTATAACATCTAAGTTTTGAAAGAAGGTAGAAGTGAGATGGGAAAAAATCCCTCATCTCATACAGGACTTCTCCCCACCACCTCTCTGTGCTGACTTGGAACCAAATTGGGTGAATTCTTCCTCAGAAATACCTCACAACATCCAGGCAGTGACTTCATCACCACCTCCTACCCTGATTCTCTTCTAGACCATTCTCCACACAGCCACCATTGTCTCCATTTCTTTAAAAAGAGTGTTATGAATCAGCATCATCCCTGGAGATAGGCATCTGTTGAGCAGAGGCAGGCTTCAGGGACCCTCACTCACACTTTCAAAGTCCTAGGTGGGGCCCTTGCAATGGGTTTATGTGGTTATATGTCTTCGTAAAACTTGCAAAAGTGAGAGACTTTAACTGCATTCGTTAAGACTTCCATCTCTCACCATTCCAACTTCCCCTCTGTCACATTTCCCCTTGTGTTGGGTGGAAATGGAAAAGCTGTGCGGATTTGGCTATAGAGTAGGTTGAGTTGGGGGTACATTTATTATTCATATATTTATGTGGTTCTCTGTCTCAGTATAGAGTAGTTTGCTGGCTGAGCCAGTGTAGAAATGGCTTCCAATATTACCCCCACAATGCCAACTTACAGGTATGACAGCACAAAAGTGCATAGCTGTTGGTAATCTCATGGTATTAATATGTCCTGGAGGGCATTCATGACTTTGTAGCCTTTTTCTCTGACAGTACTTTATGAACCTCAGCTGCTAATAAGCAAGATCCACACTCATATTCCTAAAGGGACTTCCAGGTAAAGGAGGCAACTTAAACATTTTCAATGTCTAAAACTACTAAAATGATAGTAAAGTTTTGCTGTTGTGTTTTTTCTTTTTATTGGTTTTGTTCTGCTTTGAGGCATAAATCCACAAGGATGGGGAAAATGGGAAAAGACACAATAGAAACAAAATTTTGCCAGCTAGAAAACAGGGAAAGAGTGATAAGAAGTGATGAATAGACTAGAAGGAGCTGAACCAAACTTAAAGCAGGGAAAGCTGAGAATCAAATCAGATTACAGTCCTCATAGGAAAGAAAACAGAATCAGTAGTCAGAAATGCTTTTGGAATTCTCAATAATAACACCAGAAGCCACTTGGAAATGAAGCTAGCCTTGAATATTCTAAAGGAAAAAAATATTTCCACACCTGATCAAACCATCATCAAGTCTGAGGATCAAAGTCTTCAAAAAAAAATTGTATCCTGTGCACTTTTCTCAGAAAGCTACTGGAATAAAGCAGGAAAAAGGAAGTTGTGGATACAAGAAACAGAAAGATCCAAGAGAGGATAAAATAGCACTTCAGGATGATAATAAAGGAGATTACAGAGGGACCAGGTGCCAGGAGTAGAGGACAGCCTGTCTCCAGTACCCAAAAAGCAGGTTCAAAGGCTATAGGAATGGCTCCTTAAGATAGGAAATGGTTAGACTTTATTGGTCCTATATGAGAAAAGATTTAAACAGCTGGCAGAAAGGCAACACTTTACAAGTTAACCCCCTTTTCCCATTAAACTACTAGAGCAAAGACACATGCACAGTGCCTTGTCCATAGCAGAACTCAATAAAACTTTCTGGAACTATACTGAACAGAGATACAAATGTCTGATGGGGAGGCTCCCATAGAGGCCAGGGACACAAGGACAAAGTTAAAAGATATCAGTTTACTTCCCCAGTATCTCTAATTTTGTCTACTGCCAGACTTGCATCCAAGTTAAGCTCCTAAGTTTAGATCTGTTTTTATGAAGAATCAGTAGCCAAAAAGCCACAGTAGGACCAAATAAAGTGAGGTACTCCAGCCCTAAAAGGCATGTCTGAAGAACACACCTGTGCATTGTTTACAACAGGCTGGAGTTTTACCTAGGGACATACAACAGCAAGCCCCTCCATCTGCCATTTCACTTTCCACAGATTTAGTTCTGTGCGGGCAACTGCAGTCCCGAAGGTGATTCTCCTTCGGACGTATGGTCAGAAGGTCAGTAGTAGCCTAAGTCTACATCATAATGTCTACGTCATTCACCTCACATCACCTCATCATACAGGCATCTTATAGGCATCATCTAGCATCTCACATCATCACAGGAAGAGAAAGGGTGACAATGGTACAATAAAATATTTTGAGAGAGGAGGAGAGAAACCACATTTAAGTAACTTATACTGTTGTAATTGTTCCATTTTATTATGAGTTACTGTTGTTAATGTCTTACTGTGTCTAACTTATAAATGAAATTTAATCACAGACACATATGTATGGGGGAAAAAACATAATATATAAAGAGTTCAGTAGTACCTGAGGTTTCAGGCATCTCAGAATGTATAATGGTTAAGGGAGAACCACCCTATACTCTTGTGTCCAGAGCTGAGTGGATCCAGAAAATACAGGTGACTAAAAAAAGCTGTGTAAGAGAAAAGAAATGAGGAAAAGGGACCAGAAAATGGGATGCCAAGAAGAAAAACATGAAATTCTGAAGGGGACGTCCGAGAAACAGTCTCGGTTTTTCTGGGTGGTATGTGATGAAAGCATCCTTTCTATCTCCCTAGGAAACATTCAATAAAATCTGCATCATTCACCAATGCTTTTGGAGTTGTGTATTTTGAGACTTTAAAGAAGTTGCAAGACTGAATTCAAAGTTGGTTGTTGGGAAATAACAGAGGTTACCCAAAAGGCATAGTCACTTTTGGGTACGGCACTATTCCTGAATAATGTCACAAAGACCAAAGACACAGGGAGTTGCATCAAAATGAGAAGCTGGAGGTATGGAAACACTTTGTTGTTGATGGTGGTGGTATTTAATTAATCAAATCACCAACTCAGACTTTTCCATGTGATTGTCAGTTTAGATATACTCAATGTGTTTCCAGAGTTAGAATCAAAAGTGAAATGACACAGAGTACAGTGGGGAATGGAATATGGCTTAGCAATTAACTTCTTTGTGGAAAAAGTTACTAACACTGAGATAGAAGGAGACTCTAGTTCCATTAATGGCCAACTATTTTAATGACCTTCCGTTTTGGTTCTGTCTGTAACTCATGTAGCCGCATAGAGATTGTCACTTAGCATCTCTAGGCCACAGTTTCTCATCTGGAAGGGAGAGATTTAAAATCAGTGCTCTCTAAAGTTCTTTACAATTCCAAATTCTTTAATTTTAGAAGGTGGAGCAACCCCAAAATGAAAAAATAATTATTCTCAGAATTCCTTCCCTAGTTTTGATTCAGTAAAGAGTCAACTGGTTTGTAATACACCAAAAATACATTTTACGGCGATCGTCAAGAAAAGAACAGAATAAAGATACTCCCTCTTCTTTTTCCGGTTGAAGCTAGTTAACAGCACCACCCCTAATTTTGCTGTTAACCCCATTTAGTCCTCAGATACTTCCTACTGAGCAAATTCCATTCAGTTCCTGATTATACCATGAAACCTGAGGAAAGTGACAAGGAAGAGATCATGTTTTGTTCATCAAAACATTTTTCAACTTAAGCCATCACATCCTAAAATAGTGAATTAGAATCACCCAACACGACTTCTTCCTGAAAGGATGCAAATGCACGATCCTTGTTTAGAAGTGGAGTGTCAATTACTTGTGCAGATACAAAAATGACTAATAGCTAAGGCCTAATAAGACACCTGTCTATTTCCCTTTTTTAGCTTAGCCACTTTCAATTCATAGGAGTTGCCCAATGCAAACAGCATTTTGCTGACAGTTTGTTTGTGCTTAAGCAGTGATAGCATTCAAACTAAAATGGAGTTTCAGATATTTCCATCCACTCCTTGAAAATACATTTTAAGAATTACAGTATTAACCACAAATGAATGGCTGCCCAGCCTCTCAAATGAGATACAGAAATAGCATTGTTAAATCCATCAGAGAAGGGACAGCTTCCCATCATTGCTCCAGCTAAATGAGAATGAAGATTTCCTAGAAGAGTTACAAATAGAAACTGACATTTTCCTGGAATAGAAAAATCCCAGTGAAGGTCAGGAGATAATTTCTGTTTGGGATTTGAGAATATATTAAATATAAGAAACCTATCAATAGTTAAGACAGAGTTCACAGATCCTTTTGTGTTTGAGATGAGAGCATGCATTATTAACCAAGAAAAAATCTTACTCAAGGTGAGCATGACCAGGGTAAGAATCAAAGTGATATTTCACAGGTTGCCAAATTAATCCAAATAATTCAAATTACACAAGGACTTTCATGGCCCAAGTTCCATGAAAATGGCAGTTAATTTTCAGGAAAACATTCCTGAGCATGAAAAATTTTATTTTATTTTTGGACTAACTATAGCTAAATCATACTTTCAATGGTAAAAGTATACACACACACACACACACACACACATATATACTCAAATTTTCAAAGGACTCTCTGTAGAGCCTAATTAGCATGCTTTTTAGAATTCTCTTTCCAAATTTAGATTCTGAAATTTACAATAAGAATGACATTCCCTTTTCAACAAGAAAAAAAGTAAGTGAAGATTAATCAGAATACAGATAGAATAGTATTTTGTCCTCTGTTCAGGTAAACAAAGATTTTAAGAAAATTTTACCTGTCACAGATCTGAGATGTTTTTAGTAATTTTCTTTAAGGATACATTAAGAACAAAATATAGAGTAATTTTAACTAGGTCTTGTTAACAGTTTTCTGCATGGGCAATTTCTACAAAGAACTGCAAGGCGATACATTATTATATTACTAATATTAGAACTAGAAGATTTCTTTTAGATCACCTAAATTATCTCTCAGTTTAACCCCTGAGGAAACCCATCCATCATTTATATTTACACTTACCTTCTTAAAATAATTTACACTTGATCAGTTTTGTTCATATTTGTTCTGAATTCATATGGCTAATTAAGGTAAGAATCCCATGGCCATATCCAGTGATAGATATGGATCTTCTTGAGGTCTATTCTAGAGTGCTATAGCACTCTAGATTGCATATGTGCCAGGCACTACTCTAACTGCTTTAAATATAATAATTCATTTAATCTTCACAACAATCCTATTCAGTCTATCAAGGCCAGCTTCCTAGTGACACAAGGCCCAGTGCTCTGAGGGACTCCATGCTTGAAATTGCAGTAAGCGTCCCAGCATTTTCATTTCACTGAAATTTGAACAAGAGGCACCACAAATTATGTAACCAGTCCTGTCTATAATGTTAGAACAATTATCACTCCCATTTTACAGATGTGAAAACTGAGAAAAAGAATGGTTAAATATCTTGCCCTAGATCAAACAGCTAGTTGGTACTGGAGCCAGGATTTCCACCCTGCACACCTCTGAACTCACAGGGGAGACACTGGAAACCCCTGTGCTCAGTTCCCAGCTACTTCTGCAATTCTAAGGTCCTTTACTAAAAGGAATGTTGATTTCATTCATTCCTCCTTCAATCAGCTCTTCTTTATAGATGCAGATTTGCAGAGGATAAAGAAAAAGAGATGGATTCACCAACAAGCCAAATTTGAAACAAGAACTACTTAGCCAAATGAAAGGTGAGAGAGTTTTAAATGGTTGTGGCAGGGGCTTAGCTATTTTAATGACAAGCTAAACAGGATACCTTTTGAGCTATTTCAGCCTCTGGTCCTCAAATTAGAGCTTTTAGGAGTGGGATCCAGAGCCCTAGATGGAGAAGACCAAGTTAGCTGGGACGGCCGTGCCACAGCAGAGGCAGGACATCAAAGGCAGTGCTCTGCACCGCCTTTTATAGACGTTAAAACAGCCGAACTGCCCTGTTGTCCAGTGGGCAAACATAAATAAAGGGCTTGCATCAGCTGAAGATCAAATGCTAAAGAAAAGAGTCAAGGTTTCCTGAGGGCTCTGAGTCAAAGGTCAAGTCCCCAGTGGGGAAAAACATCTGGCCTCCTTTGGCTCTTAGTGTCCTGCCCAACCCGTTTTCAGGCCCTTCTCCTATCTAGGGTAACTTGGGTGGATTTGCTTTGACTAAAACCTATGAAGCTCAAGGAAACAGACTGTGGCGATTCCTTTTAAATCCAGGGCTTGACCCACACCACACCGGCTCTGAGAGTTTTCACTACTATTAGTATCATCGTCGTTATCATCATTATTTTTATTGCCACTGTTTAGTTTTCTGTCTGCATTCTGCTTTTGATTTTTAAAAACCAGAATAAAACTCTTTCGTTTTATTAATCGCAAAACTCACTTCCAAATACAGGCTAATAAAGCCCACCCAGATTTCGGCAGAAATGATGTCTCCGAAAAGAACCTGCCATTCGAAATTATTCGACAGCCTGCATACTCATTGCCAAGTGCCCTTGCCCAGTGCAGACCAGAACCAGGTAAGCAATACTGAACAGACCCAGTAATTGATCATATAGTCTTATATGAAATGAATGGTTTTAAAGAACCTTAGAGTTCTCTGATAAAACTGCATATTTTCTGATTGGATTAAGAAAACCCAATGGGATCCCTTAGTTCTTAGACTTAATAAGACTTTCTAATTGGTTCCTAAGGGCCTCTAAGCCTTTTAATATTTAGTCAATTAGCTTTCTTAGGAGGTCCCCAACCTCTGTCTCCCTACTCAGAACTACCAGAGACCAGGTGAGGATTCCAGAGAGCCTTCCTTTCCTATTTCCAAATCCATTCTGCATTTGTCTGTTGTCAGATAACCTGTCCCCTCCAATCTGGCCTAGAATTCCTTTCAGGGGCATCACTGCTTTGTGTGCAACCGAAGTCAGAAACACTGGCCCTAAAAGAGCAAAGCTGAAGATGCACCTGTGAAGCTGCATCATGGTTGGCAGCAGGAATGGTGTGTGACCTTCACCCCTGAACACAGAAACCATCTGCAACCACACAGCTCATTGCTGACATTAGCATCACTTTATTATGCCAGGAAACTTTAAAGATGAAGTTTCAAAAAACTTGAGTATTTCAGGAACGTCCCAAAAACTCATTTAGCCAAACACTAGACTGCTCACTACTTCTCGTTAGAGTGCATAACCTCCTTTCAGAATGGTAGAGCCCTCAACCAGACTCATCAAATGATTGCTTATGTTTCATGACTGATTTCATAGCTCTCATTTTGTCCACCAGTTCTGAACAATTATGTAACAAGTTTTGCCTATTCCCAACGAATTCCTGCCACATGGAAAGACCTGACTTAAACCAAACCCCATAAACATCAAACCTTTACCCTCCCACCTCCAGGAAGCTACTTAGACTCTTTTTCCTTTACCAACATATTGATGTTTGGAGGCTCTTTTCAGGGAGTCAGTAATCAATACTCCCAGTCCCTCCACTACCAGCTCCAACCTACTTGTCTCCCCTGATCACACAAATGCCAAGTTAGCAGTTGGATACAGGAAGGCCTTGGGCTCTGTGGGAATAGCAGAGGAGAGAATTGCTGCAAGGCTTTCTTCCCAGTGGGTTGGGAGAGGTCTTGGAAATCAGCACTGGAGAACCCAATTCAGCCTACAGGGATCCATGGACCCCCAGAAAATGGTCTTTCTGATCCTCAAGAGTTGAGCTAAGCACTCACTGATCTGAGTTGGAAAAGCATAAGAGAAAAGGAAGGGTGACTTTTTCTCCAGTTGTCTCAGCGATGGCTTGGAAGCCTGCTGTGTCTATTCTACCTTCCCAGGAGACTTGGCTACCACCATCTGGAGACCCCAATAAGCAGAGCTATGCCACGGTGAGTGGACAAAGGAGAAACACAATCAGATTGTTCTGATTACTCCATGCCAAGAGAAACAGAGTTGAAGAAAATGCTTAGGGGGAAAAAATGAATTCAGGTCCAAAAAGAGTCTGGAACTAAAAATTATAGTGTCCAGCTAATATTTCAAAGATGCATTGGAGGAAGGGAAGGCCATGCTGAGATTCAAAATGATGGCATAGACTTCTGGGAAGATGGTGGCATGAGCAGGGCAGCAGAAATCTCCTCCCAAAACCATATATATCTGTGAAAATACAACAAATACAACTATTCCTAAAAAAGAGACCAGAAGATACAGTACAACAGCCAAGCTACAGCTACACCTACGAGAACTCTGCGCTTCATGAAGCAGGTAAGAAACAAAGCCACGACCTGGCGGGACCCGAGCACTCCCCCACCCAGCGCACCAGCGGGAGGAAAAGAATCAGAGTGGGGAGGGAGTGGAAGCACAGGCCCACCAAATAACCAGCCCTGGTGATCTGAACAAGTACAGACACACATCGTGTGGTGTATCGGAGATTAGAAAAACGGAAGGGCAGGATCTGAGGCGGAGACTGCACACAGGTCCCCTCAGCCAGCTCCCCAGGACAAAAGAAAAGCGGGTACTTTTTTAAAAGTCTTAAAGAGACAAGGGCCCAACAGCAGAACAAAATCGTCCCAGCATACTCAGCCCAGCAGGCTGGGAGTCATGGAGAATTTCAGACCCCCTGGCCGGGGCCGGGCAAAGCAGCCGTGCCCAGGCTTCCCACAGAGATCAGCAGCCTGCCATTCGTTCCTCACCGGCCAGTGCTGCAAAGGGTCCGGCGGAGCAGCCACTGCTGCACGACAGCGAAGGAGAGGCCCCGCCCACAGCAACCTCACAGAAACTACTCCCGGCTGGTGCGCAGCTAAGTGGTACGACCCCAGAACCCAGAACAAGTGCTGGAAAGCACCAAGGGGACCAAAAGGCACCCAGTGAGACTGCAAACCCCCACAGTGCTATAGGCAAGGCTGACGGCGACCCCGCACACAGGAAGCTGAGGGGATTATCCCACAGATTGCCTCCTGGTGTGCGAGAAACCCATTCAGGCCCCAGAGAAGGGCAAAGAGAACAAGCAGGAAGGGACAACACACGTGGCACCTACCAGAGACCATTTCTATCACCATAAAAAGACACAGGACTATGGTACAGACAAGGATCACACAGACAACCCCACAGAGAGGGCCTGATGGGATAGACGTACACATTCTTCATGAAAAAGAATTCAGAATAAAAGTCATAACCATGATGATGGATCTACAGAGAAATATGCAAGAGCTAAAGAAGGAAATGAGGAGAGAGATTACAGAAATGAGACAGTCGATTGACGGGATGAAGAACAGAATGGACGAGATGCAAGAGCCAGTTAATGTAATAGAAATCAGAGAACAGGGATACAGAGAAGCTGAGGCAGAGAGATATAAAAGGATCTCTAGGAATAAAAGAATATTAAGAGAACTGTGTGACCAATTTAAATGCAACAATATTCGCATTATAGGAGTACCAGAAGAAGAAGAGAGAGAAAACGGGATAGAAAGTGTCTTTGAAGAAATAATTGCTGAAAACTTCCCCAAGCTGGGTAAGGAAATAGTTTCTCAGAGCACAGAAGCCCACAGATATCCCAACACAAGGGACCCAAGGAAGACAACACCAAGACACATAATTAAAATGGAAAAGATCAAAGACAAGGACAGAGTATTAAAGGCAGCAAGAGAGAGAAAAAAGATAACCTACAAAGGAAAACCCATCAGGCTATCATCAGATATCTCAACAGAAACCTTACAGGCCAGAAGAGAATGGCATGATATATTTAACGTTATGAAACAGAAGGGCCTCGAACCAAGACTATTGTATCAGCACAATTATCATTTAAATATGATGGAGGGATTAAACAATTTCCAGACAAACGAAAGTTGAGAGAGTTTGCCTCTCATAAACCACCTCTACAGGATATCTTAAATGGACTGCTCTAGATGGAAGCACTCCTAAGGCTAAATAGATGTCACCAGAGAAAATAAAATCATAGCAAAGTTGCAGACCATCCAAATACTAACTAAAGGCAAAAAGTAAAATCAACTATCCACAAAAACAGTCAAAGGAAATGTAAAAGAGTACAGAACAAAACACCCAGTATATAAAGAATGGAGGAAGAAGGATAAGAAGGGAGAGAAATAAAGAATCATCAGACTGTGTTCATAATAGCTTAACAAGAGAGTTAAGTTAGACTGTTAGATAGTAAAGAAGCTACCGCTGAACTTTTGGTAACCATGAATCTAAAGTCTGTGATGGCAATAAGTACATATCTATCGATAATCACCCTAAATGTAAATGGACCGAATGCACCAATCAAAAGACACAGAGTAATAGAATGGGAAAAAAAGCAAGACCCATCTATATCTGTTTACAAGAGACTCACCTCAAACCCAAAGATATACACAGACTAAAGGTGAAGGGATGGAAAAAGATATTTCATGCAAACAATAAGGAGAAAAAAGCAGGTGTTGCGGTCATTGTATCAGACAAAATAGACTTCAAAATGAACAAAGTAGCAAGAGATAAAGAAGGACATTACATAATGACAAAGGGGTCAGTCCAACAAGAGGATATAACCATTATAAGTATCTATGCACCCAACACAGGAGCACCTACATATGTGAAACAAATACTAACAGAATTAGAGGAGGAAATAGAATGCAATGCGTTCATTTTAGGAGACTTCAACACACCACTGTCTCCAAAGGACAGATCAACTAGACAGAGAATAAGTAAAGACACAGAGGCACTGAACAACACACTAGAACAAATGGACCTAACAGACATCTACAAAACTCTACACCCAAAAGTAGCATGATACACATTCTTCTCAAGTGCACATGGAACATTTTTCAGAATAGACCACATACGAAGCAACAAAAAGAACCTCAGTAAATTCAAAAATATTGAAATTCTACCAACCAACTTCTCATATTACAAAGATATAAAATGAGAAACAAATTGTACAAAGAAAACAAAAAGGCTCACAAATACATGGAGACTTAACAACATGCTCCTTAATAATCAATGGATCCATGACCAAATTAAAACAGAGATCCAACAATATATGGAGACAAATGACAACAACAACACAAAGCCACAACTTCTGTGGGGCACAGCAAAGGCACTTCTAAGAGGAAAGTATATTGCAATTCAGGCATATTTAAAGAAGGAAGAACAATCCCAAATGAATAGTCTAAAGTCATAATTATTGAACTGGGAAAAAGAAGAATAAATGAGGCCCAAAGTCACCAGAAGGAGGGACATAATAAAGATTAGAGAAGAAATAAATAAAATTGAGAAGAATAAATCAATAGAAAAAAATCAATGAAACCAAGAGCTGGTTCTTTGAAAAAATAAACAAAATAGATAAACCCCTAGCCAGACTTATTAAGAGAAAAAGAGAATCTACACACATAAACAGAATCAGAAATGAGAAAGGAAAAATAATGATGGACTGCACAGAAATACAAAGAATTATAAGAGAATATTATAAGAATCTATATGCAAACAAGCTGGAAAACCTAGAAGAAATGGACAACTTAGAAAAATACAACCTCCCAAGACTGACCAAGCAAGAAACAGAAAAACTAAACAGACCAATAACCAGCGATGAAATTGAATCGGTAATCAAAAAACTACCTAAGAACAAAACCCCTGGGCTAGATGGATTCACCTCTGAATTCTACCAGACATATAGAGAAGACGTAATACCCATTCTCCTTAAAGTTTTCCAAAAAATAGAAGAGGAGGGAATACTTCCAAACTCATTCTATGAAGCCAGCGTCACTCTAATACCAAAATCAGCCAAAGACCCCACCAAAAAAAGAAAATTACAGACCAATATCCCTGATGAACATCAATGCAAAAATGCTCAACAAAATATTAGCAAACCGAATTCAAAAATACATCAAGAGGATGATACACCATGATCAAGTGGGATTCATCTCAGGGATGCAAGGATGGTACAATATTCGAAAATCCATCAACATCATCCACCACATCAACAAAAAGAAGAACAAAAACCACATGATCATCTCCATAGATGCTGAAAAAGCATTTGACAAAATTCAGCATCCATTCCTGATTAAAACTCTCAACAAAATGGGAATAGACGGCAAGTACCTCAACATCATAAAGGCCATAAATGACAAACCCACAGATAACATTATACATAACGACGAGAAGCTGAAAGCTTTTCATCTAAGATCGGGAACAAAACAGGGATGCCCACTCTCCCCACTGTTATTCAACATAGTACTGGAGGTCTTAGCCATGGCAATCAGACAAAACAAAGAAATACAAGGCATCCACATTGGTAAAGAAAAGTGAAATTGTCACTATTTGCAGATGACATGATATTGTACATAAAAAACCCTAAAGACTCCATTCCAAAACTACTAAAACTAATACCTGAATTCAGCAAAGTTACAGGATAAAAAATTAACACACAGAAATGCGTTGCTTTCCTATACACTAACAATGAACTAACAGAAAGAGAAATCAGGAAAACAATTCCATTCACAATTGCATCAAAAATAATAAAATACCTAGGAATAAACCTAACCAATGAACTGAAAGACCTATACCCTGAAAACTACAAGACACTCCTAAGAGAAATTAAAGAGGACACTAACAAATGGAAATTCATTCCATGCTCTTGGCTAGGAAGAATAAATATTGTCAAAATGGCTATACTACCTAAAGCAATCTACAGATTCAATGCAATTCCTATCAAAATACCAACAGCATTCTTCAATGAACTGGAGCAAATAATTCTAAAATTCATACGGAACCACAAAGGGCCCCGAATAGCCAAAGCAATCCTGAGAAGGAAGAATAAAACAGGGGAATTACGATCCCAGACTTCAAGCTCTACTGCAAAGCTACAGTAATCAAGACAATTTGGTATTGGCTCAAGAATAGACCCACAGACCAGTAGAACAGAATAGAACATCCAAACATTAACCCAAACATATACAGTCAATTAATATATGATAAAGGAGCCTTGAACATACAGTGGGGAGGTGACAGCCTCTTCAGCAGCTGGTGTTGGCAAAACTGGACAGCTACATGTAAGAGAATGACACTGACTACTGTCTGACCCCATACACAAAAGTAAAGTCAAAATGGATGAAAGACCTGAATGTAAGTCATGAAACCATAAAACTCTTAGAAAAAAATATAGGCAAAAATCTCTCGGACATATACATGAGTGACTTCTTCATGAACATATCTCCCCAGGCAAGGGAAACAAAAGCCAAAATGTACAAGTGGAACTATGTGAAGCTGAAAAGTTTCTGCATAGCAAAGGACACCATCCATCAGTAGAACAAAAAGACATCCTACAGTATGGGAGAATATATTCATAAATGACATATCTGATAAAGGATTGACATCCAAAATAAAACAAAATAAAGAACTCACACACCTCAACAAACAAAAAGCAAATAATCCAATTAAAAAATGGGCAGAGGATATGAATAGACACTTCTCCAAACAAGAAATTCATATGGCCAACAGGCACATGAAAAGATGCTCCACATCACTAATCATCAGAGAAATGCAGATTAAAACCACAATGAAATATCACCTCACATCAGTAAGGATGGCCAACATCCAAAACACAAACAACAACAAATGCTGGCGAGGATGTGGAGAAAGGGGAATCGTCCTACACTGCTGGTGGGAATGCAAATTAGTTCAACCATTGTGGAAAGCAGTGTGGAGGTTCCTCAAAAATCTCAAAATAGAAATACTATTTGACCCAGGAATCCCACTCCTAGGAATTTACCCTAAGAATGCAGCAGCCCAGTTTGAAAAAGACATATGCACCCCTATGTTTACAGCTCTATTTACAATAGCCAAGAAATGGAAGCAACCTAAGTGTCCATCAGTAGATGAATGGATAAAGAAGAGGTGGTACATATACACAATGGAATATTATTCACCATAAGAAGAAAGCAAATCCTACCATTTGCAACAACATGGATGGAACCAGAGGGTATTATGTTCAGTGAAATAAGCCAAGCGGAAAAAAACAAATATCAAATGATTTCACTCATATACGGAGCATAAGAGCAAAGAAAAAAACTGAAAGACCAAAACAGCAGCAGACTCACAGAACCCAAGAATGGACTAACAGTTACCAAAGGGAAAGGGACTGGGGAGTATGGGTGGGAAGGGAGGGACAAGGGGTATAAAGAGGCATTACGATTAGCAGACATAATGTTTGGGGGCACGTGGAGGGCTGTACAACTCAGAGGAGACATGTAGTGATTCTATAGCATCCCACTATGCTGATGGACAGTGACTGTAATGGGGTAGGTGGGGTGGGACCTGATGAAGTGGGGAGTTTAGTAACCATAATGTTGCACATGTAATTGTAGATTAATGATACCAAAAATAAATGATGGTGTAAAATATCTTACAGAATAAATATCTTAAAGCACAAAGCAAAAATATAATAGATGGAAATCATGATGGAAAGTAAAGAATTTTGAGAGAAAATGGTCCTAATCCAAAAATCTTATATCCAAATCACCTGCCAGTATAAACCATAACAGAGGTTCCAAGGCACAGAGGGAAATGAAAAGAGGAAAAAAGAAATGAGAAATAAATTTTGATGATACACATACATACATGTAGATAGATATAAATACTCAAACATTGTATATATAGATAAATATGTATATATCCTGAGATAATATAGATGTAAATGAACAATGATATAGTATCTAAGAATATGTATAAAAGTATTAATAAATTAACATTTATTAAACTATGAAAGAGGCATGGTTTAGTTACTTATCAAGTAGTAACTAATTTAAACCTTGCAAAATCTTCATGAGAATAGTGTTAACCCCATTTCACCAAGGAGGAAACTGAGGCAAAAAGCGATTAAGTAACTGGACCGTAGTTACAAAACAAGGAAAGGGCAGAGCCAAGATTCAAACCCAGACAGGTGGTTTGGCTCCAGATCCCACGTTTTTAAACACATTTAAACACAAACTGTTCTCAAACAGGGACTCCTGAAGAAGAAACATACTGCAAGGAGACATTCTAACAAGAGGATAGAATCAACAGTTAACTATGTCACCAAAAAGTACTGGATTTGAGAGTCAAAGCTGGGGAATTTAGAGGAAGAATTCCAAAGGTCTTGTTTACTGGGAGTAAAGGTGGGTTGAAATCTGTTTGAATCATGGTCAGCCCTTTAAATAAATCCCTTTTCTACTGCATACTCCCAAGGAGAAAAGTTTTATTCTCTGAAGAAGCAGGAAGAGAGGCTTGTGGGTACAACAGCCAGGAAATCAGGGGTTAAGTCAAAGTACACAGTGTTCCGGTCCTCAACATCCACAATGCTGACAAGCCCCTGCCCTCCAGGTAGGCAGAAGACTGGCAGATTCTTAAGGGAATGTGACAGGCCCAAGAAAACAGATCTAAAGATACTGACATCAGGAGGGGGAGCGTCCAACAAAGGCATCAACTGGATCATCTCCAGTCCACAAGCCCTCCCTGTGCACTCAGAACTTCTATATAGAATTTTAGCTCTTTACTTTTAAACAAGAACAGATAGCTGATGATCACCAGACACCTGAGGAATATCTCTAACATGAAAGATAAAGACCAAAGAAAAGCAACTTGGAGGATACAAACTGCTAAGAGAGAAAAAAAATTTTCTTAAAAATAAATAAATAAATAAATAAATATACATATATTTATATATGTGTGTGTATATGTATATATATATTCAGATTTATAAGACAATCTTTCATTCATGAAACAAAAATAGGATAGTATTAAAAAATAACATTCAGAGAAGGAAAAAAGTTCTTTGAAATTAAGAACATGAAAGTACAAATGAAAAACTCAGTAGAACAGGTGGAATAGAAAATTAAGGGACCTCCCAGCAAATAAACAAACAGACCTTAGATGGGAAATGATGCCAGGGGGAGTTAAGAAAATTAGAGGAAAATTAGTCCCACCAACATTTTAATATAGGAGTTCCACATAATGAAAAGTCAAAAATGTACCTCAAACTAATAACTTTAGTTAGAATCTGTAACTAATTATGGATGGTTAAAGTATATAATGGCTGAGAAATATGAATATATATTCATATAAGGATGTGGATTTTTTAAATATAGGAAAAAAAGATTAATCTTGTGCTTAAAGTAAAATGTCTGGTCCTGGGATGTAGCGGTAGATAGTAAAAGAAAAAACATGAATGTGTACAAGTTGTAGAAGATTTGGAGAAAAGTAAAAATATTCTTGAAATTACTAAGAGTCAAGGAAATGTAAATTAAATAGACAATATACTATATCACCTTATACATTATTAGACTGATAATCTTTTTTTAAGTTTATTTTGATATCATTAATCAACAATTAAATGAGCAATATTATGGTGATTACACTACCCCCTTCATCAGGTCCCCCCCACCAACCCCATTACAGTCACTGTCCATCAGCATATTGAGATGCTATAGAGTCACTTCTTGTCTTCTCTGGGTTGTACAGCCCTCCCCGTGCCCCCACAACATCACATCTGCTAATCGTAAGGCCCCCTTTCTTCCCCCTTGTCCCTCCCTTCCCACCCATCCTCCCCAGTCTCTTTCCCTTTGGTAACTATTAGTCCGTTCTTGGGTTCTGTGAGTCTGCTACTGTTTTGTTCCTTCAGTTTTTTTCTTAGTTCTTATACTACACATATGAGTGAAATCATTTGGTACTTGTCTTTTTCGGCTTGGCTTATTTCACTGAGCATAATACCCTCTAGCTGCATCCATGTTGCTGCAAATAGTAGGACTTGTTTTCTTCCTATGGCTGAATAATATTCCATTGTGTATATGTACCACCTCTTCTTTATCCATTCATCTACTGATGGACACTTAGGTTGCTTCCATTTCTTGGCTATTGTAAATAGTGCTGCAATAAACATAGGGGTGCATATGTCTTTTTCAAACTGGGCTGCTGCATTCTTAGGGTAAATTCCTAGGAGTGGAATTCCTGGCTCAAATGGTATTTCTATTTTGAGTTTTTTTAAGGAACCTCCATACTGCTTTCCACAATAGTTGAACTAATTTGCATTCCCACCAGCAGTGTAGGTGAGTGATCTTTTCTCCACATCCTCGCCAACATTTGTTGTTGTTTGTGTTTTGGATGTTGGCTATGCTCACTGGTGTGAGGTGATATCTCATTGTGGTTTCAATTGCATTTCTCCGATGATTAGTAATGTGGAGCATCTTTTCATGTGCCTGTTGGACATCTGAATTTCTTCTTTGGAGAAGTGTCTATTCATGTCCTCGGCCCATTTCTTAATTGGATTATTTGCTTCTTGTTTGTTGAGGTGCGTGAGTTCTTTATATATTTTGGATGTCAACCCCTTATCGGATACGTCATTTATGAATATATTCTCCCATACTGTAGGATGTCTTTTTTTCTACTGATGGTGTCCTTTCCTGTATAGAAGCTTTTCAGCTTGATATAGTCCCACTTGTTCATTTTTGCTTTTGTTTCCTTTGCCCAGGGAGATATGTTCATGAAGAAGTCGCTCATGTTTATGTGCAAGAGATTTTTGCCTATATTTTTTTCTAAGAGTTGTATGGTTTCATGACTTACATTCAGGCCTTTGATCCACCTTGAGTTTACCTTTCTGTATGGGGTTAGACAGCAGTCCAGTTTCATTCTCTTACATGTAGCTGTCCAGTTTTTCCAACACCAGCTGCTGAAGAGGCCGTCATCTCCCCATTGTATATCCAAGGCTCCCTTATCAAATATTAATTGACTGTATAGGTTTGGGTTGATGTTTGGATTTTCGATTCTATTCCACTGGTCTGTGGGTCTGTTTTTATGCCAATACCAAATTGCCTTGATTACTGTAGTAGAGCTGGAAGTCAGGGAGCGAAATTCCCCCTGTTTTAATCCTCCTTCTCAGGATTGCTTTGGCTATTCAGGGTCTTTTTCGGTGCCATATGAATTTTAGAATTATTTTTTCCAGTTTATTAAAGAAAGCTGTTGGTATTTTGATAGGGATTGCATTGAATCTGTATATTGTTTTAGGTACTATAGCCATTTTGACAATATTTATTCTTCCTAGCCAAGAGCATGGGATGAGTTTCCATTTGTTAGTGTCCTCTTTAATTTCTCTTAGCAGTGTCTTGTAGTTTTCAGAGTACAGGTCTTTCACTTCCTTTGTTAAGTTTATTCCTAGGTATTTTATTATTTTTGATGCAATTGTGAATGGAATTGTTTTTCTGATTTCTCTTTCTGTTAGTTCATCATTAGTATACAGGAAAGCAACAGATTTCTGTGTGTTAATTTTGTATCCTGCAACTTTGCCGAATTCAGATATTAGTTCTAGCAGTTTTGGAGTGGAGTCTTTAGGGTATTTTATGTACAATATCATGTCATCTACAAATAGTGACAATTTGACTTCTTCTTTACCAATCTGGATGCCTTGTATGTCTTTGTTTTGTCTGATTGCCATGGCTAAGACCTCCAGTACTATGTTGAATAATAGTGGGGAGAGTGGGCATCCCTGTCTTGTTCCCGATCTTAGATGAAAAGCTTTTAGCTTCTTGCTGTTAAGTATGATGTTAGCTGTGGGTTTCTCATTTATGGCCTTGATGATGTTGAGGTACTTGCCGTCTATACCCATTTTGTTGAGAGTTTTAATCATAAATGGATGCTGAATTTTGTCAAATGCTTTTTCAGCATCTATGGAAATGATCATGTGGTTTTTGTTCTTCTTTTTATTGATGTGGTGGATGATGTTGATGGATTTTCGAATGTTGTACCATGCTTGCATCCCTGGGATGAATCCAACTTCACCATGGTGTATCATCCTCTTGATGTATTTTTGAATTCAGTTTGCTAATATTTTGTTGAGTATTTTTGCATCCACGTTCATCAGGGATATTGGTCTGTAGTTTTCTTTTTTGGTGAGGTCTTTGCTTGGTTTTGGTATTAGAGTCATGCTGGCTTCATAGAATGAGTTTGGAAGTATTCCCTTCTCTTCTATTTTTTGGAAAACTTTTAGGAGAATGGTTGTTATTTCTTCTCTATATATCTGGTAGAATTCAGTGGTGAATCCGTCTGGTCCGGGGGTTTTGTTCTTGGGTAGCTTTTTGATTACTGATTCAATTTCGTTGCTGGTGATTGGTCTGTTTAGTTTTTCTGTTTCTTGTTTGGTCAGTTTTGGAAGGTTGTATTTTTCTAAGAAGTTGACCATTTCTTCTAGGTTTCCCAGCTTGCTAGCATATAGATTCTCATAGTATTCTCTTATAATTCTTTGTATTTCTGTGGGATCCGTCATGATTTTTCCTTTCTTATTTCTGATTCTGTTTATGTGTGTAGATTCTCTTTTTCTCTTAATGAGTCTGGCTAGGGGTTTATCTATTTTGTTTATTTTTTCAAAGAACCAGCTCTTGGTTTCATTGATTTTTTTCTATTGTTTTATTCTTCTCAATTTTATTTATTTCTTCTCTGATCTTTATTATGTCCCTCCTTCTGGTGACTTTGGGTCTCATTTGTTCTTCTTTTTCCAATTTCAGTCATTGTGTCTTTAGGCTATTCATTTCGGAATGTTCTTCGTTCTTTAGATAGGCCTGGATTGCAATATACGTTCCTCTTATAACTGCCTTTGCTGCGTCCCACAGTAGCTGTGGCTTTGTGTTGTTGTTGTCATTTGTCTCCATATATTCTTTGACTTCTGTTTTGATTTGGTCATTGACCCATTGATTAATTAGGAGAATGTTGTTAAGTCTCCATGTATTTGTGAGCCTTTTTGTTTTCTTTCTAAAGTTTAATACCTTTATGATCAGAGAAGTTGGTTGGTAGAATTTCAATATTTTCGATTTTACTGAGGTTCTTTTTGTGGCCTTCTATGTGGTCTATTCTGCAAAATGTTCCATGTGCACTTGAGAAGAATGTGTATCCTGTTGCTTTGGGGTGTAGAGTTCTGTAGATGTCTGTTAGGTCCATCTGTTCTAGTGTGTTGTTCAGTGCCTCTGTGTCTTTACTTATTTTCTGTCTGGTTGATCTGTCCTTTGGAGTGAGTGGTGTGTTGAAGTCACCTAAAATGAATGCATTGCTGTCTATTTCCTCCTTTAATTCTGTTAGTATTTGTTTCACATATGCTGGTGCTCCTGTGTTTGGGTGCATATATATTTAAAATGGTTATATCCTCTTGTTGGACTGGCCCCTTTATCATTATGTAATATCCTCTTTATCTCTTCCTACTTTCTTCGTTTTGCAGTCTATTTTGTCTGATACAAGTACTGCAACACCTGCTTTTTTCTCCTTGTTGTTTGCATGAAATATCTTTTTCCATCCCTTCACTTTTAGTCTGGGGATGTCTTTGCATTTAAGATGAGTTTCTTGTAGGCAGCATATAGATGGGTCTTGCTTTTTTATCCATTCTGTTACTCTGTGTCTTTTGATTGGTGCATTCAGTCCATTTACATTTAGGGTGATTATCGATAGATATGTACTTATTGCCATTGCTGGCTTTAGATTCATGGTTACCAAAGATTCAGGGGTTGCTTCTTAACTATCTAACAATCTAACTTAACTTTCTTGTTAAGTTATTGTAAACACAGTCTGATATTTCTTTATTTCCCTTCTTATTCTTCCTCCTCCATTCTTTATATACTAGGTGTTTTATTCTTTGCCTTTAGTTAGTGTTTGGATGGTCTGCTTTCTTTGCTATGGTTTTATTTTCTCTGGTGACAGCTTTTTAGCCTTAGGAGTGCTTCCCTCTAGAGCAGTTCCTTTAAGATGTCCTGTAGAGGTGGTTTATGGGAGGCAAATTCTCTCAGCTTTTGCTTGTCTGGAAATTGTTTAATCCCTCCATCATATTTAAATGGTAATCGTGCTGGATACAGTATTCTTGGTTCGAGGCCCTTCTGTTTCATTGCGTTAAATATATCATGCCATTCTCTTGTAGCCTGTAAGGTTTCTGTTGAGAAGTCTGATGTTAGTCTGATGGGTTTTCCTTTGAAGGTGATCCTTTTTCTTTCTCTAGCTGCCTTTAATACTCTGTCTTTATCGTTGATCTTTGCCATTTTAATTATTATGTGTCTTAGTATTGTCTTCCTGGGGTCCCTTGTGTTAGGAGATCTGTGGGCTTCTGTGGACTGCGAGACTATTTCCTTCCCCAGCATGGGGAAGTTTTCACCAGTTATTTCTTCAAGGACACTTTCTATCACTTTTTCTCTCTCTTATTCCTCTGGTACTCCTATAATGCGAATATTGTTCCGTTTGCATTGGTCACACAGTTCTCTTAATATTCTTTCATTCCTAGAGATCCTTTTATCTCTCTCTGCCTCAGCTGCTCTGTGTTCCTGTTCTCTGATTTCTATTGCATTAGCAGTCTCCTGGATCTCGTCCAGTCTGCGGCTGAGCCCGTCGATGGCTTGTCTCATTTCTGCATTATCTTTCCTGACTTCCCTCACTTCCTCCCTTAGCTCTTGCACATTTCTCTGTAGATCCATCAGCATGGTTATGACTTTTATTCTGAATTCTTTTTCAGGAAGATTCTGCATTTCCATCCCTTCAGGTTCCTTCTCAGGTGTTGTCTGGGTCTTGCTGATTTTTGTCTGAATCATGTTCCTCTGTCTTGTCATGTTGATAGGAGTGGTTGCTGTTAGGTGCCATGTATGTCAGTTGGGCTCTTTAAGGCTTAAAAAAAAACCCCACAAAAAAACAAAAAAAAAAGCCAAAAAAGAAGGAAGAGAAAGAGAAGAAAGAAGGAAGAAAGAAGGAAAAGGAAAGGGAAAAAGAAAGAAGAAAAAAAAATTTTTTAAGCAAGAAAAAAAACAAACAAGCAAAAAAAGAAGGAAGAGGAAGAAAAGAGAGAAAGAAGAAAGAAGGAAAATAAAGGAAAAGGAAAGGGAAAAAGAAAAAGAAAAGAAAGAAGAAAAAAGAAAAGGAAAAAAAAGCCCACCTGGAGTGGATTCTCTAAGTGTGCTGTAGGTGTCGCTGTTGCTCCACTAATCCACAGCGGAGGCCACGCCGCTTTTTGGCCAGGGCGGGAACGAATGGGAGGCTATTGTTTTCTGTATAAAGTTCCAGTGTGGCTGTTCCCTTCTCTCCGTCACCAGCAAAGGGATCCGAAGTTCCCCAGGACTTCCAGCCTGCAGAGCTGAGCCCACTGGGGTGATGGTGTTCCCTCGCTGGGCCCCCTGCCTCTCTGAGACCGCTACAAACAGCACGCGCTTTTCTCTTGTCCCAGGGCGCTGACTGCTCAGTCCCGGCGCCTTCCTGGCTCACAACCTGCACCTTCTGCCTCTCCAATGTCCAATGCACCGCGCGATGTGTGTCAGCGCTCCCAGCACAGACCACCGGGGCTGGTTATTTCGCAGACCTGCTCTTCCACTCCCTCCCGGCTCTGAATCCTCTCCTCCCACCGGTGCGCTGGGCTGGGTGAGTGCTCGGGTGCTGCCGCGTCACGGCTCCGTAGCTTACCCGCCTTGCGGAGTGCTGAGTCCTCCCGGGTGTAGCTGCACGCTGTGCACTTTCCTGTGTGCTCTGGTCTCTCTTTTAGGAATATTTGTATTTGCTGTATTTTCGTAGATTTATATAGTTTTGGGAGGAGATTTCTGCCATCCTGCTCACTCCGCCATCTTCCTGGACTCTAGACTGATAATCTTTTAAAAACAGGTAACACCTCTTGTTGGCAGGCTTGGAGGGAAACACGGTTATGCATTACTATGTTAATATCTTCTTGGAGAGCAACATGACACCAATTAAAATGAAAATTCTTTATACCCTTTCAAGCCAGAAATCCCACTCCTGGGAGTCTACACTATTAAAAATGAAGGCTGCAGTACAGAGGATGTATGTACAAGACTGTTTATTAGAGCATAGTACATCATGACACAAATGTAAATAAAGTGAGTGTCCATCAGTCATGGAACAGTTGATTCAATCATACAAGGAATCATACATACAATCTCATACAAGGAAATGTTACAGAGCCATTCAAAAGAATGAATTGCAGCCTTAGAAATTGGCTTGGAAGAATTATCACCAGGGATGGTTGAGTGAAAAGCACATATAACATAATTTTTTGTATGAAATATATACATATACATAGGTTTATGCATAGCTATGTTTGAATATGATTCAGAGAGATAAAGAATGTTTCTTCTTATAAGAACACTAATCCTATCAGAGTAGGGTCATCTTTATGACCTCATTTTATCTTAATTAATTCTTTAAAGGTCCTATCTCCAAATACAGTCACATTGGAAGTTAGGGCTTCAGCATATGAATTTGGGAGAACACAAACATACCGTCCATAACAACATGCATACCCTTTGAACAACTAATTCCTCTACTAGGACATTAACTTGGAAAAATAAACCTACTTTTCAAAATTTATGTACAAAGATGCTGCTTGCAGTGTTGTTTTTTATATATCTGAACATCAGTTACTAATATCCAAAAAGAGAGAGAATAGCAATACACACTGCATAAAGTTGTTATGAATATTATGAAGAACTATCACAATGCCTGGCAATAACAGTTTCCATATCAGTTAAGATATTTTCATTAGCTATTCACAGAACATTCAACAAAAATGTCTTAACAATGGATGTTTATCTTCTCACATAATAAGGTGAGAGGCAGGATTGGTTAATTTAGCAGCTCAATAGCAGTCAGGGCATTTTATTAGCTCTCCTGTTGTTTTCATGACTTTATTTCCTCATGGTCTCAAGATGGCTGCTCTACACAGCACATTTCCACATGACAACTTCCTAAGGTAGGTAGGGGTGGTTAGGAAGGAAAATCTTTTCCAGAGGTCATCAGCAGATTTCCCCAGAACTGGGTCACATGACTACTATAAATCACTGCAAAAGGAAATAATATTTTCATGATTAACTTAGGCCACTTTTCTATCTGACCAAAATAGGGACATAAGAGGGAGTCCCTTTTGAATAGGCTACCAGCAGCCTCTATACTGTTTCCTCCTATTCCTGAGATTGCACCCTCCAGATCAGACCCATTTCCATAAGCCAGAATTTAACACACCCCAGAATTTGAATGTCAATCACCTTCTTCCTTTTAGCAGTCAACCCTAAAGCCCTACAAAGATCTAGCATCTTTCTTCACCAACAAGCCACAGCTTGGGTAGGCCTGGTCAAAGCAATAAGAGTAAGTAAGGTAGGACTGTGCTTTATGGACTAGCAGAGTGAACAGGTTCCCAAAATGAGACTCAGAGGCAGAAAGTAGGGCATAACTGCTCCAACAGACTGGCCACATGGTAGGGTCCGGTTTTCAGAACTAGAACAAGACAAGAACTGGGTCACAGAGCAACAGCCTACTGCTCAGAGTTGGGGCATAAGGCTAGAAGGGGCTAGTGGCAGTGGTAATTCAATTCCAAGTCATGCAATCCTGGACTCTCCAGCCAGAGGTCATGCTCCGCGGCTGCCTCATGTGATTGTGCAGACTGTGTGACCAGTTCAAGGGCCCCAGACCAAGATAGGGGAGTAGGGGAGGGTGCAAAATCCAGCTCAACTCTGCGTCTCCAGCCATGACCCCATTGCTGAGCTCTATCTGCCTGGAGAAGGGGGCACTTTTTTCTTCACGAGGGCCACCTTTTGGTATTCACAAAGGAAAGGAGCCTTAGACTTGCCAAGCCCTAGACTACCTATAGGAAGGTGCCTTTTTTCTAATTTACATGGAAACTCCTCATAGATCACCTGTAGCCTTCTCTGGCTTGATTCTAGAGACTGGGGACTGGGATGAGCCTATAAATGAGAAGTCAAGGAGATTCAAGGGATCACAGTTGTGGGAAGAAAAGGGTAGGTAAGGATTGCCTAGGATTCACTTTTGCAGAGCTACCTTCAGCAATATTTTCAGAACAATGTCTTTCTGACATATCCTAAAATGGAGTCTCCCTCTATGTAGCACCCTTCCAAGAGATTTAGAGTACAGGGCCATATACATTCCAGCCAAGGTTAACTCAGGATTGGATTCATCCTCAGTCCTATGCAGCACAGTAGTTGGCTTAAAGCAGTCTTGAATGTCACCACTACTGCTCCCTAATTGGCCCTTCCATACTGAACTTCTAGAATAAGATCTATGAAGAGAATGCCCCTTTAAGTGAACTTCTTACAGCTCTTTCCTGACTATACCATGTGATTTCATGCCCCCATGGCTCTATATGTGATATTTATTCCCACTTCCTAGAATCTCCTCCCCCTACCTCCCTTCTCCCATTAAAA
>JAVSCE010007322.1:0-81336 GCA_032199065.1 Smutsia gigantea | reverse complement strand
TGCAGTATTGGCCATTTTCTTCTGCAGATATATATAATTGGAAGGCTAATCATGCTTCCTCTTCAGAAAATCCTGTAGGACTTACTGGATTAATAGAGTCTCTCATGTTCTCCCACCAACCCACTTGGGATGATTGCCAGCAACTGTTGCAGTCTCTTTTCACCACGGAAGAGAGAGAGAGAATCCTGTTGGAAGCCCGGAAAAATGGTTTAGGAGACAATGGGCAACCCTCCCAACTTCCCCATGTGATAGATGCTGGATTCCCGCTGACTCGACCCAACTGGGACTTCAACACTCCAGAAGGTAGGGAGAGGTTGACTGTCTACCGCCGGGCTCTGGTGGCAGGTCTCAAGGGGGCTGCGCGACGGCCCACTAATCTGGCTAAGGTAAGAGAAATTCTTCAGGGGCCCACTGAACCGCCTTCAGTTTTTCTTGAGCGCCTCATGGAGGCTTACAGGCGCTATACTCCTTTTGATCCCACCTCTGAGGGACAGCGGGCAGCCGTAGCTATGGCATTTATAGGGCAATCAGCTTCTGATATAAAAAAGAAGCTGCAGCGCCTCAAAGGATTGCAGAATTTTACTTTACAGGACCTAGTGAAGGAGGCTGAGAAAGTGTATCACAAAAGAGAGACAGAGGAAGAGAAAAAAGAAAGGCAGAAGAGAGAGAGAGAGGAAAGGGAGGATAGAAGAGACAGAAGACAGGAGAAAAACTTATCTAGAATTTTGGCCACAGTGGTATGAGAGAAAGAAAGAGGATTTCAAGGGCATAGGCAGGTAGGGAACCTGAGCAACAGGGGCCAGAAGACAACGAGAAGCATGGGCAGACCACCCCTTGACAAAGATCAATGTGCCTACTGCAAGGAGAGAGGGCACTGGGCCCGAGAGTGCCCAAGGAGGAAGGGCAGAAACCCAAAAGTGTTAACCCTAGATGAAGAAGATTAGAGGGGACGGAGCTCGGATCCCCTCCCTGAGCCCAGGGTAACCTTACAGGTGGAGGGGCGACCAGTGGACTTTCTGGTTGATACCGGGGCAGAACACTCTGTGTTACTAGAACCCTTGGGAAAATTGAAAGACAAAAAGTCCCTAGTCCTGGGTGCCACAGGAAAAAAACTGTACTCATGGACTACCCGAAGAGATGTAGATTTAGGTGTGGGATGGGTAACCCACTCATTTCTAGTTATACCTGACTGCCCCTCCAACCTGTTAGGGAGAGACCTCCTTACCAAAATGAGACCTCAGATTTTCTTTTCCCCATCGGGGCCAGAGGTCACCCTGCAAGAAAACCCCACCGTTGTTTTAAGTTTAAAATTAGAAGAAGAATATTGAATATTCACTGAGAAGTCAGTCCCTGAAGATATGCAAGACTGGTTGAGACAATCTCCCCAAGTTTGGGTGGAAACAGGGGGAACGGGCTTAGCAGAACAGGTTCCGCCTCTGGTGATAGAAATGAAGGCTTGTGCCACCCCAGCAGCAGTGTGCCAGCACCCCATGAGCCAGGAGGCCAGACTAGGCATTTGCCCCCATATTCAGAGGCTCTTACAGTCAGGAATCCTGGTGCCATGCTGCTCCCCATGGAAAACCCCATTGCTACCTGTCAAAAAGCCCAGTACAGTGGACTACAGGCCAGTCCAGGACTTGCAGGAGGTGAACAAGAGAGTCCAAGACATTCACCCCATGGTGCCCAATCCATATAACCTCCTCAGCTCTCTCCCCCAGAAAGGGGCTGGTATACTTTGCTGGACTTAAAAGATGCTTTCTTCTGCATGAGATTACACCCATCAAGTCAACCCATCTTTGCATTCGAGTGGAGGGATCCGGACACTGGGCAAAAAGGACAACTGACCTGGACCCGATTACCTCAAGGATTCAAGAATTCTCCCACCCTCTTCGATGAGGCGCTACACCGGGACTTGGCCCCCTTTCGGGCCACAAATTCCAAGGTAACTCTCCTCCAGTATGTTGATGATTTGCTTGAAGGGACCAGAAGCCTCCTCTCTGAGCTGGGCCGGCTGGGGTACCTAGCCTCTGCAAAGAAGTCTCAGCTATGTAAGCAAGAAGTAGTCTACTTGGGCTACTCTTTAAGGGAAGGGAAAAGATGGCTGACCAAGGCCAGGAAGAAGACTGTCACACAGATTCCAGTACCTAAAACATCTAGACAGGTACGTGAATTCCTGGGCACTGCTGGCTTCTGCTGACTTTGGATCCCAGGCTTTGCTACCTTGGCAGCCCCCCCTCTACCCCCTAACCAAGGAAGGGGTAAAGTTTCAATGGGAAAAAGAACACCAACAGGCCTTCGACGAGATTAAGAAGGCCCTCCTCTCAGCACCGGCCTTGAGCTTGTCAGATCTGACCAAGCCTTTTACCCTTTATGTAGATGAGAGAGGGGGAGTAGCCAGGGGAGTTCTTACCCAGGCCTTGGGACCCTGGAAGAGGCCGGTGGCATACCTGTCAAAGAAACTGGACCCAGTGGCCAGCGGATGGCCATCCTGCTTAAAGGCCATTGCAGCAGTCGCGATCCTGATCAAGGATGCTGACCAACTAACTATGGGACAACAGGTGACTGTAATTGCTGCCCATGCCCTAGAGAGTGTTATCCGCCAGCCTCCTGATTGGTGGATGACGAATACTCGCATGACCCACTACCAAAGCTTACTGCTGACAGAGAGAATCATTTTTGGCCAGCCTGCCCTCCTTAACCCGCTACCTTACTGCCTGAGGACACTGAGGAGCCAGTTGTTCACACTTGTGCAGACATACTGGCTGAGGAAACTGGAGTCAGAAGTGACCTTACAGACACCCCCTGGTCTAACGGTACCACCTGGTTCACGGATGGCAGCAGCTTCGTAGTTGAAGATACCTTCACAGGATGGGTAGAGGCATACCCAACTAAGACAGAAACTGCCAACATTGTGGCCAAGAAGATATTAGAAGAAATTTTTCCCAGGTTTGGAATCCCTAAGGTAATCAGATCTGACAATGGGCCCACCTTCGTTGCTCAGGTAAGTCAGGGACTGGCCAAACAACTGGGGTTTGATTGGAAATTACATTGTGCATATAGACCCCAAAGCTCAGGACAGGTAGAGAGGATGAACAGAACTCTAAAAGAGACCTTGACTAAATTAGCCTTAGAGACCGGCGGGAATGACTGGACAGCTCTCCTTCCCTTTGCCCTGTTCTGGGTAAGAAACACCCCAGGGTGTCTTGGACTAACCCCCTATGAGCTTTTATGTGGAGGACCACTCCCCCTTTTGGGAACAGGAAACGTACATAACCCTGATGTTCTTTCTCAACCCTTATTCATCCGCCTAAAAGCCCTAGAAGTAGTTCGCCAGCAGGCATGGGAACAACTGAAAGAGGCCTACTCCACTGAGACCACCACCGTCCCTCACCAGTTCCAAGTAGGAGATGCTGTCTACGTACGCAGACACCGTGTTGGGAATCTCGAACCCTGGTGGAAAGGACCCTACCTAGTCCTGCTGACAACTCCCACTGCAGTGAAGGTCGAAGGAATAGCCGCCTGGATCCACACCTCCCACCTAAAAGCTGCACCAAAGGCAGAAGAAAATGAGTCCTGGCACGTGGAAAAGACTGATAATCCTCTTAAGCTTTGCTTACACCATCTCAGAGTAGCAGCTGGAGTAAGTACTGGAACTGCAGCTTTGATACAAGGGCCTCAGCACTTCCAGATGTTGAGAGCCGCAATGGATGAGGACTTACGAGCCTTAGAACAATCTATCTCCAAACTAGAGGAATCCCTGACTTCTTTGTCTGAAGTAGTATTGCAGAATAGGAGAGGGCTAGATTTGTTGTTTTTGAAAGATGGTGGACTGTGTGCTGCATTGAGGGAAGAATGCTGCTTCTATGTAGATCATTCTGGAATCATAAAAGACTCCATGTCTAAGTTGAGGGAAAGGCTAGATAAACACGTGCAAGACCGAGAGTCTCAGCAAGGATGATTTGAAAGATGGTTTAGTAAATCTCCTTGGTTTACTACTCTAATATCTTCCCTTTTAGGACCTATTCTAATTTTGCTTTTGTTACTCACTATTGGCCCTTGCATCCTGAACAAATTAGTAACTTTTATTAGAGAACAGATTAGTGCAGTACAAATTTTAATGTTAAGACAGCATTACCAGTCCGTACCTAATTCTGAGAAAGAATTTTTTAACAATATAGAACTCTAGTTCTATGATTAGAACTATACATAAGAAGAAGTGGGGCATGAAAGGACCAAACTAATGCCATGACAGGCCCCAGAAAGCCTCAGAAATCAGAGGCCTGAGTTTCAGTTTCCCCGAAACCACCTGAAAGAATAGGAAAATTTTAAGTAGGCTCTGACCCTTGGCCTGAGTCATAAAAACCGGCCTGAACACAATGACACAATAGCTTTCAAACCCGTGCCTAGGTAATCCTCCCCAAAACTGATAGATTGTGAAGATAAAGCCCTGTGAGACCCTACTGTGAAGATAAAGCCCTGTGAGAACCTAATTGAAATATTTTTGCTATTGAATCATCAGCAGACCTCCCCCCTGCCTCCCCCTGGTTGTGGTCCCTTTTCCTTTAAAACCTCCTGTGATTTCTGCTCGGGGTCGGACTCTGCTCCTGCGTGAGTCATGAGTCTTGACCCCAGCGCGCTGGTGGAATCAATAAACCTCTTGCTGTTTGCATCAAGACCGGTCTCTTGTGAGTATTTGGGTCGCCGTCCATCCCGGGGCTGAGCAGGGCCTGTTTTCTGGGTCTTACAGTACCATCCTTGCATCCCTGGGATGAATCCCACTTGATCATGGTGTATGATCGTCTTGATGTATTTTTGAATTCGGTTTGCTAATATTTTTTTGAGTATTTTTGCATCTATGTTCATCAGGGATATTGGTCTGTAATTTTCTTTTTTGGTGAGGTCTTTGCCCGGTTTTGGTATTAGAGTGATGCTGGCTTCATAGAATGAGTTTGGAAGTACTCCCTCCTCTTCTATTTTTTGGAAAACTTAAAGGAGAATCGGTGTTATCAGATGAGAATTTTTTTGAGAACATGAAAAAAAGCTTAGGGGTGTGGACTTGTTAAGTGGTGTCTGAATATCTAGAATTAACTTAACACAAGGAATTTCCTGCCCAAATTTTCTTTGGGACACCTGTGTCCTGGTCTAGGAGCATATCAAAAGGCGGCCTGCCCAGCCCCCAAGGTGGGCTCAGGTATTGTCTGTTTGCTAAAGAGCAAGATAAAATTCTTACTTTCTAAAATTCCTGGGTGTTAAAATTCAATCTTATCTTTAAGGTAGAATCTTTCTTGCCTTTTGATATGTTGTTTAAAGCTGGGTCTGCATGCTAAATTAGTTGCCCAGTTTGTAAAATCACCCCATCAGATCTGAAAGAGGAAAGACAGCACATAGGCCTGGGCCTTTTAGAACGCTAAAGTGAATCTTACACATGATAAGCATAATAAAAACATGTGCTGCTCTTCTTTATCTGGGGATCATTAAGTGATCTTATTGAGGAATGATCCTAGAGCTTAATGTCTAAACAAAGTTTTGGTAGGGAGTTTCCTTGCATGTGGTTACATTGCTCTGTCTGCAAATACCTGCCTTGCTTTTTCCAGAGGCCCTCCCCCTACTCTGACTACACCTATGGTCCCTGTCACACTACCACAACCCTGCCTTGCTTTTTCCAGAGCATCTCACCCTATTCTGTCTAAGCCCATGGTCCCTGTCTCACTGCAATATAATGGCCTTGACTGGGACCACTTCTACACTGAACCACAACAGCAACAAGGTCACACATTCTGTCAGGATTGGCTGCTTACCATAAAGTGTTAAATAGAAGAAGTTCTAAAGTGAGAAGTACACAGTATAAAAGTTTTGTGTATCTACAGGTGTAGAGCTAGAATCATGGGCAGTTTTTAATCTTTCATCTGCTTGTGTGCTTCTTGTTTTCTGTGACATTCTTCACTGTAATATTTGTATTCACTGCATAGCATTTCTGTATTGTTGAAACACCTTCAACAGTGAGTAATTGATGTCTTTTATTCCACATTGTGGGGTAAAATTGCAAAATTTCCAGACTTATTCTCACCTGTTCTTACTCCATTTACATATCAATAGGTGTTTCTTCCTGCAGCTTGTGGCGGGGTGGGGGGGGTGGGGGGCGGAGAGCGAGGTGCGGATGCACCGTGATGGGACAACTGGAGCAGTGGCTACAGGTGAGGTATGGAGCCAGGCTTCTTGTGAGCAGTAAGAAGGGTTTCTCCCAATCTAGTTAGCAAAGAGCGGAGCTTGACAAAAAGTGTCCACTAAATCAAATAGAAAGAATCTTAATTTCAAAATAGCCTTAATTAAATACAATCTGAAGGAAATTCTCATAGAAAAGGAAGTCTAAAACTTAAGAAAAATTCATTATAGGTTTTTTTTCTGCCAGTATTTACACTTCAGAGAGGCATAAAATCTCACTTAGCTTTAAGTTTTTAAGCTTTAAGCATAAGATTTAAATTCAGAAATTCATCAAAACCTGAGGAGAAACTGAGCTGAAAGTTAATTATAAAAGGTGGTAGAAATATAAAATATTTCCTACTGAAAAGTTTTAAACAAATAGTGCTATATTTTTTATACAGGCCCTATTGGGGTTATTACATCTTTAGTGAAGGTGGAAAAAGGAAGAATATAAAAACCACTGTCCACAGTTTTTTTTTTAAATCAAATTTCTTTTTGGTTATTATAGGACATCTAAGGAATATATATTAATATTAATGTAAAATAACTGGATCCATCACAATGAGAGTGAGAAGTCTGAAAAAGGAAAAAAGGAACAGAGAGAAAAGATAAAAATTAGAGATACATCTCTACCTGAAATATTTTTTTACATGAGGAGGCAGCTGCTTTTGGAAAGCCAGGCTATGGACTCTTGCACACAGACCTTGTACAATGAGATCTGCCTTTAGAAAATACCATCGTGAACTTAAAGCCATTAAAATTGAAATATACTGTATCTCTATAGTTTGGTTCTGTAGTGTAATGTATGCCCATATCTTGTAACAAAGAGCAGATTTCTCCTGATGGTGAAAGGAAAATTACTTTTATTAATGTAAAGCAAACTGATATCAGTACTTTCCTTGATTAATTGAATACTTCTCAAAAGAGCATGCACTTATGTTCAAAAGGAGAGCTGAATGGAGAATTGGTGATATGAGTCAGGAGTCATCATTTAGGGTTTTTTTCTTATGTCAGCGGAGCAGTAACAAAGCAAAAAGTTATCCAAAGAAATCAGCTCCTCATAGATTCTGTGATGAACAGTGTGGCTGTTGAAGGAATTGGAATATGCCAAATATTCTCCTAATCCAACTGGGGGCAACATTTTCAGACATATTTTTGGTTGTCATAGCTAGAAAAGGCAGGAATTTTGATAGTATCATCTTCTGTGTAGCTCCCAATGTACAGGTCAGTCTCCCAAGCAAAGTATGATCTTATCCTAATTATCTATAGTACTGACAAAGAGAAACCATTTTACTAATGTTGGGAAGGAAAGGACTCGGCTTGGTGTCACAGGGAAGTCAGATATAGTGGGACAAGAGACCAAAGTCAAGAAAGCAAAGTAAGTTTTAATACTCTCTGCATAGTGTAGCAGAGTGGGCCTGCCTAAGATAAAATAGGTCTGGATGCTCATTCTGAGGCTTCTTTTATGTGGTTTTGGGAGGGCAGAGAGGTCCTTGATTGACGGCTGTCAGCTCTCTAGGCTTGTTCTGATTGGTGAAATGGGGACAGGGACAGTGCTGTGCTTGCACATCTCATGTTTCTTATCTGGGAGGACCCTGGACATTTTCTGAGTCACCTCTGGACCCTGTGGCTTCATCTGATTAACTCTCAGTCATTTCTGGCTTTTGGGTTCCACCTGATCAACTCCCTGAGTGATCTTTTGCGGACGCTTTCCCTGCTCATTTCTGTCTTTCTGCATAACAGTAACACGTGTCCATTTGAAACACTCCCCTCCCCAATAGATTGAATTAATAGAATGCAGGTTGATTGAAAGAACCAAACCAATGCCATGACAGGCTTCAGGAAGCCTCAGAAACTAGAAGGCCTAAGTTTCAGTCTCCCCGAAACTATCAGGTAGTTACATTTTGCCCAAAGCATGTAACCACCCTCCTGCCATCCAATCAAGAGAAGCTGAAAGCCTCCCTACATTCTTGAGGATGGGGTCTGCGAGCAGGAGATATAGCTAAGACCCTGTAAAAGTTAACCTGTTAGTCATCAGACAAGACCGTAACTTCGCTTTGTAATTGGTTAATTTCAAAGATACCTTAAATATTGTGTTTGGATCCTGCCAAAAGTAACGGACGCTCCAAATGATATGTATGGCTGGAATTGTCATCAATAATGTTGTGTAACTTTGAATGGATTGCTGTATCCATGTCCCAGTTTCCTGTAACCCCCTCTTCCCAACGCCCATAAAAATCCTCCCCGCCTTTGTCCGGGGCTCTCAGCTCACCTCCACTACCTAGGTGGAAATACTGGGAGTCCGAGCTTAAGCCCGTAATAAACGCCCTTTGCTCTTGCATACGTGACTCGGTCTCCCTGGTGCTCTCTGGTCTCTGAGGATACTGCAATCTGGACATAACATTGATAAGTAAACCAAGCAGCCTATATGCTATGTATGCCCCCAAATTGTTGAAAATACTATTATAATAAAACTATATATTTGCTTTAATGCCTCTTGGCTAAACTTATTGAAATACAACTGATGAGAACTACACATAAAAACCTTTTAAGGAGTGACTTGTTGACATTGCTGTAAAGTTTAAGGAGAAAGACAGGAATATATGGTAAAAATGCCTTTAGATGCAAAGCAACAGTGACATATAGAAATTATTTTCTTTTAATTTCTGATGAAGAAGGGAAAACTGAACTCAAATTATTCCTTCTTAGTTTTAAAATTTCATGATTGTTATTGAAAAATATAGGAAGTCCTGGAGAGTTTTGTGCAGATAATATTAATACGGTTAATTCTGAGATTTGGGGTTTAATATTACTTGTCTGATATTCTTCAGTTCCCTCATCTCTAAAAGAAAGGCTATGGATTATGACCTGGATCCTGTGAACAACAGTTACACAGTACAAAATAGTCAAGTATAGGCTGACCTTGATGATTTCTATCAAACAATAAATATCTTAGTATAGTCATTTTTACCAATTTAAAATGTAAAATTCATTAACCGATAATCTCATAAAACTAGGAATTTACTGATTAACACAATAGTGAAAATAAAAAATATTAATACCTACCATAGAAAGATGTTAAATAGACTGTCATCAAAAGAACTAAAAATAGAACATCTATGATAAAGATTTATTTTCACATCCAAATCTTTGTTATTCTGTAATGGTTAGTGGTGGATATTAAGATAATTGGAGGTCATTCTTGTTTTGAATATTGCCTTAGAAAATCCTCTATAACATCTGTCAATATCATTATAAGAGTACTGATAATACCTCTAACTTAGTAGAGGTAAACTGTACTTCTACCTTATATCAGAATATAGTACCTCTATCTTAATATAAAACTGAGTGTTAAGGTTAGAGTTTTCCATGCATATCTGTATGCAAAACATATTGTATGAAAGGTGGCCCACAATTTTCTAGTGCACTCTGTCCAAGTGACTTTAAATAGAACAGGAAAAAACATAGGAGAAGAGCAAAGAAATTGCTTCCTCTTTTTTTTCCTACTACAGGAAATATCTTGCTGAAGCCACAAAGTGCTCAGGAAACTTGCAGAGAAAAATGCAACCACAGTGTGCCAGGAAGGGCTCAGGCAGAGGTCTTTTTCTCATGCAGTTTTTTTTTTTCTCATTCAGTTTTAATCTACTGCTCACATAATTCTACAGCACTTGATGATGTAGATTATGCCTTCTGTGCCTGCTTTAAATTGCCTTGGTCATGGTTTTTACTGTCTGGTGTACGTAGAGCTTGTCCGGTCTTTTTTTTTCTATTTTTGGCTTGAATTAATTTATTTAAATTATTTCAATTCAGTTATAGTTGACATGATATTACATTAGTTTTAGGTGTACAACATGATGCTTACTGCCTTACATGCAACTACCACCATCTATTATTAAATAAACTTATAATATTAATATATTCCCAATGCTGTATGTTTAATCTCTGTGACTAATTCATTATATAATTAGAAATTTGTGTTTCTGAATTCCTTCATTACTTCACACATCCCCTCACATCCTCCCGTAAGGCAACCACCATTTTTTTCTGTCTTTATTAGTCTAGCTCTGTATCATTTGTTTGTTCATTTGTTTTTTTCAATTCCACATATAAGTGAAATTATACAGGATTTGTGTTTCTCTGACCTATTTTATTTAGTGTAATGCTGTCTATTCCATGTATGTTGCTGCAAATGCTAATATTTCATTTTTTTAATATGAGTAATATTCCATTGTGTATATATGTATATATAAAACACTTGTTCTTTATGCATTCATCTAATGACAGACACCAGATGTTGTTTCCGTATCTTGGCTGTTGAAAATAATGTAGCAATAGACGTAAGAGTACATGCAACTCTTCAAATTGGTGATTTTGTTTTCTTCAGGTAAATTCCCAGAATTTGATTTAATGGATCTTTTGTATTTCTATTTTTAGTTATTTGGGGAACCCCCATATTTGGAAATCCACTTTCCACAGTGGCCAATTTACATTCCCACAAACAGTGGAGGGGTGTTCCCATTTCTCCACCCCTCATTAACACTTGTTATTTCTTATATTTTGGATAGTGGTCATGCTAACTGGTGTGAGGTGAATGCTCATTGTGGTTTTGATTTGCATTTCCCTCATGATTATAGATGTGGAGTATCTTTTCAAGTGCCTGTAGGCCATCTGTATTTCCTCATTGGAAAAATGTCTATTCAAGTTTCTGCCCTTATTAAAATTGGATTATCTGTTTTTTGATTGGTGAGTAATACATATTCCTTGGATGTTTCAGACATTAACCACTTATTAAATGTATCATTTGCAAATATATTGTCCCATCTGTAGGATGCCATTTTGTTTTGCTTATGGTGTCCTTTGCTGTACAGAAGCTTTTTAGTTTGATCTAGTCCTACTTGTTTATTTTGCTTTCATTTCCTTTATCTGAGACACATACAAAAAAAAAACCCTGCTAAGGCTTATGTTTAAGAGTTTACTGGTATGTTTTCTTTGGGGAGATTTTTTGTTTTAGGTCTTTAAGTCTTTAACCCATTTTGAGTTTATTTTTATGTATGGGGGTAATCCAGTTTCATTCTCTTGCATATAGCTTGTCCAGTTTTTCCAACACCAGTTATTGAAGAAACTGCCTTTTCCCCATTATATATTTTTGCTTCATTTGATGAAGATTAACTGACCATATATGTTTAGGTTTATATCTGGGCTCTTCATTCTGTTCCATTAGTCTATATATTTATTTTTCTGCCAGTGCTGTACTGTTTTTGTTTTTTGTTTTGTGTATAGTTTTGAGACAGGGACCAGGGGCTTAGAAAGAATAGGACGAGGGCCTCTGGAAAAAGCAAGGCAGGATATTTGCAGTCAGAGCAGTGTAACTACATGCAAGGAAACCCCCTACCAAAACTCTGTGCTGAACATTAAGCTCTAGGGTTATCCTTCCGGGAGGTCAGTTAATATTCCCCAGATAAAGAAGAGTAGCACATGTTTTCATTATGCTAATCATTTGTAATCATGTAAGATTCACTTTAGCATGATAAAAGGCCCACCTATGTGCTGTCTTTTCTCCTTCAGATCTGACGAGGTGATTTTGCGAACTGGGCAACTAATTTAGCATGCAGACCCAGCTGTAAACAACATAGCAAAAGTCAGGAAGGATTCCACCTTAAAGATAATGTTGCATTTTAACACCCAGGAAGTTTAAGAAGCAAGATTCTTAACTTACTCTTTAGCAAATGGACAATACCTCAGCCCACCTTGGGGGCTGGGCAGGCAGCCTTTTGATATGTTCCTAGACCAAGACTCCAGTATCCCAGGGAGAAATCAGAGCAGTAAATTTCTTGTGTTAGGTTAATTTTTAATATTCAGGGACCACTTAACAAGTCCACACCCCTAAGCCTTTTATCCAGTTCTCAAAAATCCTCAACTGCCTATAAAACCCTTAGACAATGCACTACTACGGGCTCTCTTGTGCCCTCCTGTGTGAGCCAGCTCTATTCTCTCACTGTATCTCTGAATAAAAGCCTCTTCCTGGCTCTCCTACCTTGACTGTTTGCTAAGTTCATTCTTCAACTCCACAAACAAGAACCCCAGCCTCAGTTTGAAATCAGAGTGCATGATTCCACAGTTTTGTTCTTATGCTTGCTTTGGCTATTTGAGATCTTTTGTAGTTCCATACAAATTTTAGGATTATTTGTCTTGAGTTTGGGGAAAAATGCTATTGGTATTTTGATAGGGATTACACTGAATCTAGATTGGTTTGGGCACCATGGTCATTTTAATATTAATTCTTCCAACCTACGTGTATGGTATATCTTTTCATTTCTTCGGGTCATCTATAACATCATTCATTAATGTCTTACAGGTATCAGAGTATAAGTCTTTTATTCCCTTTGTTAAATTTATTCCTAGGTATTTGATTTTTTTAATGCAATTTCAAATAGACTTTTTTCTTAATTTGTCTTTTTGGTAGTTTACATTGTATGAAGATTTGCAACAGATTTCTGCCCATGGATTGTGTATCTTGCAATGTTACTGATTTCATTTATTAGAGTAATATTTTTGGTGGAGTTGACACAGGGACCATGGGTGTAGTCAGAGTAGGATGAGGGCCTCTGGAAAAAGCAAGGCAGGATATTTGCAGTCAGAGCAAGGAAACGCTCTACCAAAACTAGTCATTCTTCAGTGAGATCAGTTAATATTCCCCAGATAAAAGAAGAGTAGCACATGTTTTTATTATGCTAATAATTTATAATCATGTGTGGGATTCACCTTAGCATGCTAAAAGGCCCAAGGCTATATGCTGTCTTTCCTCCCTCAGATCTGATGTGATTTGCAAACTGGGCAACTAAGTTAGCATGCAGGCCCAGCCATAAACAACACAGTAAAAGGCAAGAAGGATTCCACCTTAAAGATAAGATTGCATTTTAATACCCAAGAAGCTGACGTTAGAATTCTTAACTTACTCTTTAGCAAACAATACCTCAGCCCACCTGGGAAGCTGAGCACATGGACTCGTTTCATATGCCCCCAGACAAAGATGCTGGTATCTCAGGGAAAAATCCCCAGAGCAGGAAGTTGCTTGTGTTAATTCGAAATCTTCAGGGACCACTTAGTAAGTCCACACCCCTAAGCTTTTTTTTCATGCTCTAAAAAATCCTCAACTGACTATGAAACCCTCAGATAACACACCACTACGGATTCTCTTATCCCATCCTGGCATTAGCCAGGAGCTCTGTCCTTTCACTTTATCTCTAAATAAAAAAAAGCCTGTACCTTGCTTTCCTACCTTGGGTGTTTGTGAAGCTCATTCTTAAGCTTCATGAACAAGAACCATGGCATCAGAATCTTTAGGTTTTTCTATATATAGTGTCATGTCATCTGCAAATACTGACAATTTTACTTCTTCCTTATACATTTGAATTCCTTTTATTTCTTCCTCTTGTCTGATTGCCATAGCGAGGACTCCCATACTACATTGAATAAAAGTGGTAGTAGTGGGCATCCTCTTGTCTACATGTTGAGTGATTTGTGGTTGTTCAATCTTCCTTGTAGCCCAGGAATTAATTCCATTTAATTATGGTGAATGATTATTTTAATGTATTTTTCAATTATTTGATAATAATTTTTATTGAGGATTTTTGCATTTGTATTCATCAGGAATATTGGTCTGTTAGATTCTTTGAGATGTCTGTGTCTAGTTTTGGTATTAGGGTGATGGCCTCACAGAATGAATTTGGAAGCTTTACTTCCTAATGTAGGCTCTGGAATAATTTCAGAGGAATAAGGTATTAATAACTCTTCTTTATATGTTTGGTAAAGTTTACCTGTGAACAACAGCTTTTCTTGATATGGCCTTTTTTTCATTAGCTGTGGAAGAGCTCTTCTAGGCTTCGGTGATATTCAGAGTGAGTTGCAGCACTAGGTGAAACTTAGTAGCTGCTGCCTTTGTGTGTACACAGGAGTTGGTGATCCCAGAAACCAGTTTCACCATCTTTCCAGAATTCATTTTTGTGCTTGAATTTAAATGGAACATAAGAGAAAAGGCAATGGTTCAAATCCATTTATTTATTCATTCCTTTATTTTTATCAGCAACAGTTAGGGAGAAAGTGGTTCATGTCATAGTAAAAATATGGGTTTAGAAAACTATTGTAACAATGCTGGCTGTAGTGAGAAAAGTAAGCATGGGATACAAAGGAAATGTTTTAAAAGCAATATGGTGGATTTGAAGGTGCTTCTTTGGCTATGTAGATGTGTGGATTTGAGAGTGAAGAACAGAAGAAAAGGAAGAGACTAAGAGAAGCTGTCTCTATTTGAGATTTTGTGACCCCCATTGGTTTCTTTTGCTAATTCTCTATCTAAGCAAAAGAAAAATATCAATGGGGAAGTATTGTGGTTGCAACTGAAATAAATAATACAAGGGATGTTTGATTACTTCAGAAGCTCCTTGCAAAGCTTGTGTGCATGTATCCTAAATTGTGGACTTCATCTGTCTCAGAAGGGAAATCTTGACCCAATGCCATTGATATCTGAAAGAGTGGTTCCTTGGAGTCTGAAGATCTTAGATGTTATGTTAGGGCCCTATTAGACTCTCTGTTAATGCTTGTGCAGTAGCGATAAATAGCATCAACTGGCCTGGAGACCAGACTACTGAGAGAAAGCTGCTAAAAAGTATTCTCTCTTAGCCCATTTCCAAAAAAGGCTCACTTGGCTATGCTAGCAGAGCAGAGTCTCCCTTCTCTAAATGGTCTCTTTAGAAGTTTGAGGAATTGTTGCTCAAGTGAAAAGGCTCAAGCAGAGGGATTTTTTAAGAGCTGCTGAGAGGTCCCAGGATTCTCTTTTGCATGGCATCTTCAGACTTCATGGTAAGGAAAAGCAAATGCAGTATGAGAAATCAAGTGGCAAAGTGCAAGAGGGGTTGCATCCAACTAACACTAGGGTTGGATAGGAGCCACAAAGGGTGTCTTGTGTGAATGTTTCTTGCCACAAACTGTTGCACTGAAACCACAGTTACCTATCACATGCTCACAAGAAACCCCCAGAATCTTCCTATTTCATGTGGCTGTGAAAATGATTGCACATACCATACCAGTACAGTAACTCAGTCTTTGTGCTATTTCCAGGCTAGGAGGAAAAGGAATCCATATGTTGCACTTTAAGGTATTTATGAATACTGCTATAAATCTCTCCATTAGCATGCAGATGCTATAAGACAATAGACAGGAGACTGCAGATACAGGTTTGCTACTCTATCCAGGCCTTAGGGAGGAGTTGGGACATTTCCAGAGGTAAATACACTGTAGTTTGGTGGGGGACTTTGTAGTCTGTAGTTTGGTGGGAGACTTGCTAGGAAGCATCAGGCTGAGACAGGAGAACAAGACTGACCAATGGCAAGTTGGTTCTTGAGGTGGAGCAAATGGGATTGGCATGGGCAAGTTGGTGTGGGAAGCCAGAAGGCTTGTACCCTCTCTTGTTGAGTCCAGTTGCCACAAAAACTAATGTTAGGGAATGGAGGAGAACATGATCCCATGTGAAGATCACATCTGGTCCCACAATTAGTGCAGTGCACCCCCCAGGGAATGCTGAGGTTCCCTTGTTGCAAGCTACAAAGGACAAGCATCTGGTCAGCCAGTGACCAGTGCTGTCAGAGTCCTGCTTGCAAGATAAGCAATTTTCTGAAGACAGACGAGCAGTGTGGCCATGGCCACAGGTCCCAAACTGGAACTCTCTGGGGCCTCAAGGGTCCCTCCTCACATTCTGCATAGCTTGCTTCAAAGTGCTCTGAGAAGGCTGCAGTTGATGCAGACTTTCTCTTCCCATCTTAACTCAAAACAGAAGAATGCCTCAGCCTGACACCAGCTACAAGGCCTCATTCCATTCCCCTTTGTGCCCTTGTAGCTCAAGATTCCTGTGTTTTCTCAGTCATTTGTGGTAATGGTTGCAACATGTTTTATATTTAGTATGCAAAAGTAGCTACCTCCTTCTCAAGTAGCCTAGGTGAGTGTTTATTTACTGAATCTGAGTGTGAAATGGTTTGTGCGTTTTATATGTAAACATGATGACTTTTTTATAACAATTAGGCTTAGGACTGACATTCCAGTATCCATTACATTAACTTGATTAGTATTGTATTGCTTTATCCTCATTGTTATTTAATCAATTAACTGAACTAAACTAATTTAGTTAATTTAAGATTAACAAGCTTAGAAGTTAAATAAAATAATTTTCCTAAATGAATTTTAAATTATCAAACCATGCTTAATAACTGTAGGGACTTGAAACAATTCAGAAAAGCACAAAATTAAAAAAAAATCTTCATTCTCAAGTAGTCACGGTTGTCATTAGTATTTTAACAGATTTCCTTCTTGTTTTTCCTGTGTCTCTACATTTATTTATAAACACATCTCTCTTTTTGCACATCTGCATCATTCTGGATATTTAATTTCATATGCTGTTTATTTTATGCAGTATTTTAGACACTACCCATTATCCTACAACATGATTGACTCATTTTTCATTAAAGGAACATAGTGTGAATTTTAAAAAAATGGCTGTAGTTGAACTTTGGAAGACCACTACAATTTTTCTCCATAGTAAGAAACAGTGCAAGGAACTTATCTATAGATTTTCAGTTGTATCTTAGAATATTCCCAAACATATGATTTCTGAATTAAGATTTTCCTGGTCAGAAGGTCTAAATACTTTTAAGCCTGTTGAGGCACACTGTCAGGCTTCCCTCCAAAATAGCTATACCAATTTACAGTCACATAGCTTTTTTTATTTTTGTTTCCAGAGGATACTTGGTAATGAGTGACCCACTCAGCAACTTCACTATAAGTGAAATGCACGGAGCAGCTCCAAAGCTGGGATTTAAAGATCCCAGAGGAAAGCTGATCACATGTGGATCTGAAGGTTGATTCCCTGGGTTGTTCAAGAAGGAAATGACCCCTCAAGGACCATCTGAGCAGAGTTACTGACCTTTATCAAAGAGCACAATATGCGCTGAACTTAAACACAAAAAAGACCCATACTTTATCTGAAATTTCCCCCAAACTTACACTTCTCTATTCAAGTCAAGGTTTGTGACAGGGTAGTAGATCAGGGCTTGAGGTTTCAGGACTGGGAGGGTGCCTGCATAGGTTATTAGCTCTTGCAAAAGGAAAGGGAATGTATAGATTGACCTTTGAGGTCATTTGGTGAAAACTGTGCAGTGGGCAACTCAGGTTCCACCAATCCCGGTCTCTTCTAATTCTGGCCAGAACTGGCTGTGTCATTGTCTGCTTTTCCAAGAGGGACAATGTCATCCATTGGCTTCATTGTGAGCTGGGGGTGGAATTGCTCTTTGTCAAAGGCTTGGAAGAGATGACCTGACCATGTGAGCAAATGAGGGGTGGGGTGGCCATCCACAGCATGGGATCTCAGAGAGCTGTCTAAAGAGGCCTGGGGCTGCTCCACAACGATGCTGGCATTGGAAGTCATTATCCATACAGAGCTCCTGGGGTGAATGAGCAAGAGACTCATGACTTGATCCCAGGAGGGAAAAGAGAGCCTGTGTTGCTGATAAAAGAGAATTACACTGTCTGGGAATGCATGCCATTGATTTCAAACAGTGGCCGAAGTCTGAGCTACAAAGCATTTTATCATCTCAGACCATCGCTCAGAGACCCTGGCTGAGGATTGAACACTCCTCAGGCTCAAATGTCTGGACATTTAGGGGTGGCTGCTCCGTCCATCAGTTCTTTTATGTAAAACAGGGGTTGAAAATGTCAGCCCAGACTTGAGGCAAGGTTCCACAAGCAGACAGTAGTGGTGGTCTTGGGCCAGAGTTTAAGTAATGAATGAGTTTGAAAAATCATGCAATTGATCTCAAGACTTCCTGGGAAAAGCATTTAAACCACAATGATCTCTTTTTTTATGAGAAATAGTACATTTTTATTCTTTCACTCTTTATTATTTTTATTTTGGTATCATTAATGTACATTTACATGAGCAACATTGTGGTTACTAGATTCCCCCCATTATCAAGTCGCCACCACATACCCCATTACAGTCACTGTCCAACAGCATAGTAAGATGCTATAGAGTCACTACTTGTCTTCTCTGTGCCATACTGCGTTCCCCGTATGCCCCCCACACATGATGTGTGTTAATCATAATGCCCCTTTTCCCCCTTAAACCTCCCTTCCCACCCACCCTCCTCAAACCTTTTCCCTTTGGTAACTGTTCATCCATTCTTGGGTTCTGTGAGTCTGCTACTGTTTTGTTCCTTCAGTTTTTGCTTTGTCTTATACTCCACAGATGAGTGAAATCATTTGATACTTGTCTTTCTTCACCTGGCTTATTTCACTGAGCATAATACCCTCTAGCTTCATCCATGCTGTTGCAAATGGTAGCATTTCTTTCCTTCTTATGGATGAATAATATTCCATTGTGTATATGTACCACATCTTCTTTATCCATTCATCTACTGGTGGACACTTAGGTTGCTTCCATTTCTAGGCTATGATAAATAGTGCTGCAATAAACATAGGGGTTCTTTTTCGAACTGGGCTGCTGCATTCTTAGGGTAAATTCCTAGGAGTGGACTTCCTGGGTCAAGTGGTATTTCTATTTTTAGGTTTTTGAGGAACTTCCATATTGCTTTCCACAATGGTTGAACTAATTTGCATTCCCACCAGCAGTGTAGGAGGGCTCCCCTTTCTCCACATCCTTGCCAAGATTTGTCGTTGTTTGTCTTTTGGATGGTGACTATTCTAACTGGTGTAAGGTGATAATCTCATTGTGGTTTTAATCTGCATTTCTCTGATGATTAGCGATGTGGAGCATCTTTTCATATGCCTGTTGGCCATCTGAATTTCTTCTTTGGAGAAGTGTCTGTTCAGATCCTCTGTCCATTTTTTAATTGGATTATTTGCTTTCATTTGTTGAGATGCATAAGGCCTTTATATACTTTGGATGTCAACCCTTTATCGATATGTCATTTGTGAATATATTCTCTCATACTGTAGGAGGCCTTTTTGTTCTATTGATGGTGTCCTTTGCTGTACAGAAGCTTTTCAGCTTGAATATAGTCCCACTTGTTCATTTTTGCTTTTGTTTCCCTTGCCCGGGGAGATATATTCATGAAGAAGTTGCTCATGTGTATGTCCAAGAGATTTTGCCTGTTTTTTTTCTAAGAGTTTTATGGTTTTATGTAACATCCTGGTTTTGATCTATTTCGAGTTTACTTTTGTGTATGGTGTTAGACAATGATCCATTTTCATTCTCTTACGTGTAGCTGTCCAGTATTGCCAACACCAGCTATTGAAGAGGCTATTTTCCAATTGTATATACATGGCTCCCTTATTGTATATTAATTGAACATATATGTTTGGGTTAATATCTGGACTCTCTATTCTGTTACACTGGTCTGTGGGTGTATTCTTATACCAGTACCAAATTGCTTGATTACTGTGGCTTTGTAGTAGAGGTTGAAGTCAGGGATCATAAATTCTCCCACTGTTTTCTTCCTTCTCAGGATTTCTTTGGCTATTCAGGGTCTTTTGTAGTTGCATATAAATATTAGAACTATTTACTATAGCTCACTGAAGAATGCTGTTGGTACTTTGATAAGGATTCCATTGAATCTGTAGATTGCTTTAGGCAGGATCGACATTTGACAATACTAATTCTTCCTATCCATGAGCCCGGGATGTGTTTCCATTTATTGGTATCTTATTTAATTTCTCTCATGATTGTCTTGTAGTTTTTAGGGTATAGGTCTTCACTTCCTTGGTTAGGTTTATTCCTAGGTATTTTATTCCTTCTTATGCAGTTGTGAATGCAATTTTTGTTTTGGATCTCTCTTTCTGCTAGATCATCATTAGTGTATAGGAATGTAACAGATTTCTGTGTATTAATTTTGTATCCCGCAACTTTGCAGAATTCAGATATTAGGTCTAGTATTTGTAGAGTAGATTATTCAAGGTTTTTTATGTACAGTATCATGTCATCTGCAAACAGGGACAGTTTGACTCCTTCCTTGCCAATCTGGATGCCTTTATTTCTTCATGTCTGATTGCCATGGGTAGGACCTCCAGGACTAAGTGGCACAAAAGTGGGAAGAGTGGGCATCTTTGTCTTTTCCCAATCTTAAAGCAAAGGCTTTCAGCTTCTTGCTGTTAAGTATGATATTGGTTGTGGATGTGTCATATATGGCCTATTATATGTTGAGGTACTTGCCCTCCATACCCATTTTGTTGAGAGTTTTTATCAGGAATGGATGTTCAATTATGTTGAATGATTTTTCAGCATCTATGGAGATGATCATGTGGTTTTTGTATTTTTTTGTTGTTGTTGGTATATGATGTTGATGGATTTTCAGATGTTGTACTATCCTTACATCCCAGGAATAAATCCTACCTGATCATGATGGATGATCTATTTTATGTATTTTTTAATATTTTATTTCTTGGTATCATTAATACACAATCACAGGAGCAACACTGTGGTTACTAGATTCCCCCATTATCAAGCCCCACCACATACCCCATTACAGTCACTGTCCATCAGTGTAGTAAGATGCTATAGAGCTACTTGTTTTCTCTGTGCTATACTGCTTTCCCTGTGACACCCTCCACATTACATGTGCTAATCATAATGCCCTTTATTCCCCTTATCCCTCCCTTTTCACCCACACTTCCCTGTCCCTTTCCCTTTGGCAACTCCTAGCCCATTCTTCGGTTTTGTGAGTCTGCTGCTGTTTTGTTCCTTCAGTTTCTTGCTTTGTTCTTATACTCCACAGGTGAGTGAAATCATTTGGTACTTGTCTTTTTCGGCGTGGCTTATTTCACTGAGCATAATACCCTCTACTTCCATCCATGTTGTTGCAAATAGTAGGATTTGTTTTCTTCTTACGGCTGAATTATCCCATTGTGTATATGTACCACATCTTCTTCATCCATTCATCTACTGATGGACACTTAGGTTGCTTCCATATCTTGGCTATTGTAAATAATGCTGTGATAAACATAGGGGTGCATATTCCTTTTTTAAAATGGGATCCTGCACTGATAGGGTAAATTCATAGGAGTGGAATTCCTGGGTCAAATAGTATTTCTATTTTTAGTTTTTTGAGGAACCTCCATACTGCCTTCCACAATGGTTGAACTAGTTTACATTCCCAAAAGCAGTGTAGGAGGGTTTCCCTTTCTCTGCATCCTTGCCAGCATTTGTTGTTCCTAGTCTTTTCTATGTTGGCCATCCTAACTGGTGTGAGGTGGTATCTCATTGTGTTTTTAATTTGCATTTCCCTGATAATTAGCGATGTGGGGCATCTTTTCATGTGTCTGTTGGCCATCTGAATTTCTTCTTTGGAGAAGTGTCTGTTCAAAGCCTTCACCCGTTTTTTAATAGGGTTATTTGCTTTATGGGTGTTGAGGCATGTGAGATCTTTATATATTTTGGATGTTAACCTCTTATTGGACATGTCACTTACAAATATATTCTCCCTCACTGTAGGATGCCTTTTTGTTCTGCTGATGATCCTTTGCTGTACAGTAGGTTTTATGTTTGATGTAGTCCCATTTGTTCATTTTTGCTTTTGTTTCCCTTGCTTGAGGAGATGCATTCAGGAAACGTTACTCATGTTTATATTCAAGAGATTTTTACCTATGATTTCTTGTAACAGTTTTATGGCTTAATGACATGTATTCAGGTTTTTCATCAATCTCGAGTTTACTTTTGTGTGTGGAGTTCAACTATAATCCATTTTCATTCACTCTTTTTTTGTGGTAGTGGTATTTTATTGTGGTTTTAGTTTATATTTCTCTAATAATATTTTTTAATACTTTTAAGAATTAAGTATTTTTATTAAGGTATTGATATACACTCTTACAAAAGTTTCACCAGAAAAACAATGTGGTTATTACATTCACTCTTGTTATCGTGTCTCCCCATACCCCACTGCAGTCACCATTCATCAGTATGGTAAGATTCCACAGAGTCCCTTTTTGCCTTCTCTTAACTACACTGTCTTCCCTGTGACCCCATATGCACTATGTGCACCAGTCAGGATACCCCTCAATCCCCTTCTCCCTCCCTCCCCACTGTCCCTCTCCCACCCCTCCCCTTTGGTAACCACTAGGCCTTTCTTGGACACTGTGAGTCAGCTGCTATTTTGTTCCATCAGTTTTGCTTCATTGTTATACTCCACAAATGTGGGAAATCATTTCGTATTTGTCTTTCTCGTCCTGACTTATTTCAATGAGCATAATACTCTCTAGCTCCGTCCATGTTGTTGCAATTGGTAGTATTTGTCTCTTTCTTAGGCTTAATAGTATTCTATTGTGTACATATATCACCTTTTCTTTATCCATTCATCTACTGATGGACCCTTCAGTTTCTTCCATATCTTGGCTATTGTAAATAATGCTGTGATAAACATTGGGGTGCATATGTCTTTTTGACTCTGAGAAGTTATTTTCTTTGGGTACAGTCCTAGGAGTGGAATTCCTGGGTCTAATGTTATTTCTATTATTAGTTTTTTTGAGGAACCTCCATATTGCTTTCCACAATGGTTGAACTAGTTAACATTTCCACAAGCCGTGTAGGAGGGTTCCCCTTTCTCCACATCCTCGCCAGCATTTGTTTTTTCTAGTCTTTTCTAGGTTGGCACAATAGCCATTTTGACAATATTAGTTCTTCTCATGAACATGGGTTGTAGTTCCATTTATTAGTGTCCTCTTTAGTTTCTCTCAATAGTGTCATCATTTTAAGGATATAAATTTTTCACCTCCTTAGTTTTATTCTTAGGGATTTCATTCTTTTTGATGCAATTGTTAATGGAATTGTTTTCCTGATTTCTCTTTCTGCTAGTTCATTGTGTGTAGGAATGCAACCGATTTTAGTGCATTAATTTTGTATCATACAAATTTGCTCAATTCAGCTATTGGTTCTAGTATTTTTGGAGTGGATTCTCTTTTTTTTTTTAGATTTTAATATAATTTATTTTGGTATCATTAATCTACAATTACATGTGCAATATTATAGTTATTAAACTACCCCTTCATCAAGTCCGCCCCACCAACCCCATTACAGTCACTCTCCATAAGCTTAGTGAGATGCTATAGAATCACTACTTGTCTTCTCTGAGGTGTACAGCCCTCCCCGTGCCCCACCAACATTACGTCTGCTAATCGTAATGCCCCTTTTTCCCTCTTATCCCTCACTTCCCACCCATTTTCCCCAGTCCCTTTCCCTTTGGTAACTATTGGTCCATTCTCGGGTTCTGTGAGTCTGTGGCTGTTTTGTTCCTTCAGTTTTTTTTTTCTTTGTTCTTATACTCCACATATGAGTGAAATCATTTGATACTTGTCTTTTTCGGCTTGGCTTATTTCACTGAGCATAATACCCTCTAGCTCCATCCATGTTGTTGCAAATGGTAGGATTTGTTTTCTTCTTATGGCTGAATGATATTCCATTGTGTATATGTACCACATCTTCTTTATCCATTCATCTACTGATGGACAATTAGGTTGCTTCCATTTCTTGGCTATTGTAAATAGTGCTGCAATAAACATAGGGGTGCATCTGTCTTTTTCAAACTGGGCTGCTGCATTCTTAGGGTAAATTCCTAGGAGTGGAATTCCTGGGTCAAATGGTATTTCTATTTTGAGTTTTTTGAGGAACCTCCATACTGCTTTCCACAATGGTTGAACTAATTTGCAGTCCCACCAGCAGTGTAGGAGGGTTCCCTTTTCTCCACATCCTCGCCAACATTTGTTGTTGTTTGTGTTTTGGATGTTGGCCATCCTCAATGGTTTGAGGTGATATCTCAAGGTTTTAATCTTCATTTCTCTGATGATTAGCGATGTGGAGCATCTTTTCATGTGCCTATTGGCCATCTGAATTTCTTCTTTAGAGAAGTGTATATTCATGTCCTCTGCCCATTTCTTAATTGGATTATTTGCTTTTTGTTTGTTAAGGTGCGTGAGTTCTTTATATATTTTGGATGTCCCCCCTTTATCAGATATGTTATTTATGAATACATTCTCCCATACTGTAGGATGTCTTTTTGTTCTACTGATGGTGTCCTTTGCTGTACAGAAGCTTTTCAGCTTGATATATTCCCACTTGTTCAATTTTGCTTTTGTTTCCCTTGCCCGGGGAGATATGTTCACGAAGAAGTCGCTCATGTTTAAGTCTAAGAGATTTTTGCCTATGTTTTTTTCTAAGAGTTTTATGGTTTCATGACTTACATTCAGGTCTCTGATCCACTTTGAGTTTACCTTTGTGTATGGGGCTAGACAGTAGTCCAATTTCATTCTCTTACTTGTAGCTGTGCAGTTTTTCCAACACCAGCTGCTGAAGAGGCTATCATCTCCCCATTGTATATACAAGGCTCGGAGTGGATTCTTTATGTTTATGTGATGGATGATATTGACGGATTTGTTAATATTGGATCATCCTTCCATCCCTGGAATAAACCTCACTTGACCGTGATGGATTTTTAAGTTTGCTTGCTAATATTCTGTTGAGTACATTTGCATCTATGTTTATCAGGAATATTGGTATGTAGTTTTCTTATTTCTGGTATCTTTGCCTGGTTTTGGTATTACAGTGATTCTGGCTTCATTGAATGAGTTTGGAAGTATTTCCTCTTCTCCAACTTTTGGAATACTTTAAGAAGGATGCATACTAGGTCTTATTTAAATGTTTGGTAGATGTAGCTCCTGGAGGATTAGGTTCCCTGCCGATGGCAAGTTCCATATGAATTCTGAGACTAAAGGAAAACAAGGGTGAGAGGTTGGTAATGAAAGGGCTTATTCTCATGGCTCTGTCTCTCCTTGCTCTGAACATATGCTGCTTGACACTCTCTCCCTACTTCTGTCCAACCACATTTCCACTCTGGGTGGAATTCTGTGGGTGGGCCCCAGTGACAGGAAGATGCCTGACCCATTACATACCAGGAATCAAGGGGAAGAGAAAGTGGTTTTTTCCTCTTCACTGCTACCCGGGACAGACAATCCTGTGACTGAACAGTAGCTCTGAAATTGTTAAACATCCCATAAATATGCAAACATGTTCTTATTATATACATAATGAGCACTATTAAAACCAGTTGGGAAGGCAGAGAGAGGAGAGGATTAAAGATGGTGGCGTGAGAGGTGAGACAGTGGCTTCCTCCTAAAACCACATATAATATGAAAATATAATTAATACAAGTAATCTTGAAAGATCAAAAAGAAAGAGGACTGTGCCAAACTGCCTACACCCTGAGAAAAGAATAAACCTCATGGAACAGGGTAACGTACCAAAGCCATGGCCCGGTGGACCTTAGCCCTTCCCCAACTCCAGCTCACCAGCGGGAGGAAGAGAAACAGAGCAGAGAGGGAGTGGAGGTCTGGAACTGGTGAATACCTAACTCTGGAGATCTGATCCGGGAGCACAAACCCACATTTCATGGTGTTTTCATGGTACTCTTGTGATTAGGGGTTTGGAAAGCTAAGATAAGCAGAATACCTGGAGAGACTGAGATTCCAGCCACTTGTGGAAAGCAGGGATCCATATCCAGCTGCTCTGGGATGAAAGAAAGGTGGGCAGTCTGAGAGACTTCCTAACAGCAAGATGGCTGTAAAGGGGCAAGGATCAAGGATGAAGACACACTTTTAAAAGCAGCTAGAGAGAGAAAAAAGATCACATATAAAGGAAAACCCATCAGGCTATCATTAGACTTCTCAACAGAAACCTTACAGGCCAGAGGGAAGTGGCATGATTATTGAATGCTTGAAGCAGAAGGTCCTCAAACCAGGAATACTTTAACTGGTAAGGATGTCATTTAAATTTGAAGGAAGGATTAAACAATTTCCAGATAAGCAAAACCTGAGAGAATTTAGCTCCCACAAATCATCTCTACAGTATGCTTTGGAGAGACTGCTATATATGGAAGTGTTCCTAAGGTTTAATAGCTGTCACCAGAAGTAATAAAACCACAGTAAGAAAGTAGAACAGTTAATTACTAAGCAAATGCAAAATTAAATCAACTCTCCACAAAGTCAATCAAGGGATAGACAAAGAGTACAGAATATGATACCTAATATATAAAGAATGGAGGAGGGAGAGAGAGGAGAAAAAAAGAACCTTTAAACTGTGCTTGCACTTTATTTCGTATTAAGGTATTATTTATATACACTCTTGTGAAGGATTCACATGAAAAAAAATGTGGTCTCTACATTTACCCATATTATCAAGTCCCATCCATACCCCAATGCAGTCACTGCCCATCATTGTAGTAAGATGAAACAGATTCACTATTTTCATTCTCTGTGCTACACCGATTTCCCCGTGATCCCCCACACCATGTGTACTAAAGAAAATATACCTCAATTCCCTTCTCCCACACTCCACACCCACCCTCCCACACTCCTCCCTTTTGGTAACCACTAGTTCCTTCTTGGAGTCTCTGAGTCTGCTTCTATTCCTTAAGTTTTGCTTCATTGTAATACTCCACAAATGAAGGAAATCATTTGGCACTTGTCTTTCTCTGCCTGGCTTATTTCACTGAGCATAGTTTCCTCCAGCTCCATCCATGTTGTTGCAAATGGTAGGATTTGTTTCCTTCTGATGGCAGAATAGTATTCTACTGTGTGTATGTACCACATATCCATTCATCTACTGATGGACATTTAGGTTGTTTCCACATCTTGGCTATTGTAAAGAGTGCTGCAATAAAAATAGGGGTGTACATGTCTTTTTGAATCTGGGAAGTTGCAGTCTTTGGATAAATTCCAAGAAGTGGGATTCCCGGGTCAAATGGTATTTCTATTTTTAGTTTATGAGGAGCCTCCCTATTGCTTCCCACAGTGGTTGGACTAGCTTATATTCCCACCAGCAGCGTAGGAGCGTTCCCCTTTCTCCGCATTCTCGTGAGCATTTGTTGTTCTTAGTCATTTGGATGGTGGCCATCCTTACTGGTGTGAGGTGGTATCTCATTGTGGTTTTAATTAGCATTTCCTTGATGACTAGTGATGTGGAGCATCTTTTCATGTGTCTTTTGGCCATCTGAATTTCTTCTTTGGAAAACTGTCCCTTCATATCCTCTGCCCACTTTTTAATCAGGTTATTTGCTTTTTTGGTGTTGAGGTATGTAAGTTCTTTATATATTTTGGATGTAAACCTCTTGTCGGATATGTCATTTACAAATATATTCTCCCATACTATAGGATGCCTTTTTGTTCTGTTGATGGTGTCCTTTGCCATAGAGAAGCTTTTTAGTTTGATGTAGTCCCATGAGTTCATTTTTCCTTTTGTTTGAATCCTGGTTAAAAAGTTACGTTTTTCCACAATCCACCACTCCAGGATTCGTGCTCTCCAATCTACACAGCCCAATCTTCCAAAATGTCCTCTATGTGTGAAAGCTAGATCACTATAACCACATTTACATAAAAATTACAATGGAAATTATGATATAGATAACAATAAAACTATGACAATCCTTAATGCAGAGGACGCAACTGCATCCAAGTACTACTCAGACTGAGCCTATAGCTCGCATTTTCCATGCGAGGCTAGCAGCTGAACCAGAAGGGGGCTACCTGCATGCTCAGCAAGCAGCAGCTGTGGCTAGGGCTCATGCCTGATCCACAAGTACTGTAGAAGACATTAACCTTAAGGGTTATATGATGCATGCTTTTAATGACACCAAAATAAGTAAATCCTGTCCGTCAAGTAGAATGCATGCCAGAGAATGGTCCTGTTATATGACAGAGGCAGGAACTGGGGCCATTCTGGCCTAGCACACTAAACCTTCACCTCTCTTACTATGGGAGCTACTGATGAGTCTGTATGTAGGGATACTGGAGACAATACACTGGCCACAATGATAAAACAAATCTCCCCTATAATATACTCTTGCCTTCCGGATGCTTTGGGTACAGTTCAGTAATTTTGGAGGGCCACTCTGTGATTACTCAAGGAATACACAGGAAGCCATCTTCTAGGCCTTGTCTCCGTGGCACCAGAAGTTTCAGCCATCACTGGTCCATTGGTCCATGTGTCAAAATGTACACGGCCATGTAGTGTCCAAGGTTGTTCGGAACTCAGTCATACTGTGCACTCCTGCCAGGCTCTGCTGAGTTCTCCAGAGGTCAAAGGCAGGTCTCTCCAATGGACTGCAGCTCACATTGCCTTCTGCCCTATACCAATTAATTTTCTTCATCACTCTCTCCCAGAAAAAAATGACTTGTATTCCCTCCATGTTCACTCAGTCTGCTGCTTGTCAGAGGTCCCAATCAAAGCTGTCTTCCGTCACATGAACATCCAGCTCACAGGGCCTTGATAGGTCCATCTCACTCTAGGCCTTCACAGCCTTCACAGTCTGTTTTGCATGGTGAAGTTATGTGTACGTATTTCTTCCCAGCCCCTCCTGATGCCCTTTTGTACTAAACAACATAAGAGCCTCAGAATTTGTGCCAAGTGCTGGATAAACACTCTCCAGTAGCCTATAAGATCCCAACGTTTGTGCAATAATGTTAGTTATCTGTAAGAGAATTAAAGTATAACATAAATAATATTAGGTTACCTTTTTCCAAGGGACTTTGAAAGGCTTGTTCCACTCTGACAGCTCCATCCCTACAACGATTTCCGACAATGGGGGTCCAAGGAAACTACTCAGGGTTTCCATAAGTCAGAGAACACTCAGCTACTGTGTCCACCAGTGTACACATTGCACATTCACTGGGGACCAATGAATAGCTAATTCAACATGTGACCTTCAGTTCCCATGTCCCCCAAGGTAGGGGCCCTGATTCTCACCCAGTCGAACAATAATGCCAAATCGCCTTGCTGTGAGGGTGGATTCCTGGTGGGGTCTGCATATCCTCCCACAGGAAGACCTGCAAACACATGGGCCAGACATGTGGTTTTGCCTCCAGCTTCTGCATCTTGGACCTCAGTGGCTGGAAATGCTGCTCTGGTATTAAGTGTTACCACAGCCCAAGCAGGATATTATTGGGATCTCCATCTAGTTTTTCTTTTACTGCCACTGCCTTTATCAAATCAACACACATCTGGGTCCTCAGGACCTTCATCAGGCTCTTTAAACTCTCTATCAGTGTCAGATCACACTGACCCCATCATGGCTTCTGTCTCTCCCAGATATGATACAGTACCAGTAACCTTACTTATGGATTGCCCTACATGGGGGCAAAAATTGTCACGAGGGACCCAAGGAGGGATGGGAGTGCTTGTATACAAATATACAAATAGCATTATTCAGAATGGTGGAAGCAAACAAGAGTCTATTAATAAAAAAGTGTATAAGCACATGTAAGTTTATAAGTATGTCTTGTTGAAAGACATGAGTTTATAGGCATGATTTTTGTTCTTGGTGGGCTTATACATGGGGTTGGTCACCAGAAAACCATGATGGGATTAGAAGCCTGGAACTTCTAATTTTCCAGAGATTGGAGAGGAGTTTAATATAATGTTAATGATTGATCATGCTTCGGTGATGAAGCCTCCATGAAAATACACAAAGGTTGGAGAGCTTTTGGGTTGGTGGACACCCAATCCAAATTGGGGAGTGTTGTGCAGGAGAAGGTACAAAAGTTGCACATCCATTCCTACATACCTTGCTCAATGTGTTCCTTCTACATGGATTTTCCTCTGTACCCTTTATGATATTCTCTTATAATAAACTGAAAAAGCATAAGTAAAATGTTTCCCTGAGTTCTTTGAGCCACTCCAGCAAATTAATTGAACCCCTGGAAGGCTTCACGGGTACCTCAAATTGATAAGATAGGTAGGAAGTACAGATAACAACCCAGACTGAGGACTGGCATCAGAATGGGAGGGGATAGTGTTGTGAGCCTGATCCCTTACAGTGTAGGGTCTGCTGCAGTTTACAGAAAGATAATGTCAGAATTGAGTTAAATTGTAGGAAACCTAACTGGTGTGGCAGAGAATAATGGTGTAAGAAAGAAGCCCACTCAGTGACGCCAAGTGTTGTGAATGTGGCAGCAGTACGAAAGTAAAGGAGAGACACATACAAAGAGTGGGCTTTTCCTTTGCAGTATATTAGTATGTACACATTCATATAAAATGGATATATGTTTGCATGCATGTAAGTATATATGTATATTTTCATATGTATTTATGTACACATATTTATGCATGTATATTTCTAGATAAGAATACACACATACATTTGTTTATGCATTCTTTCATCAATGGACATTTGGGTTGCTTCCACCTTTGTCTAGCTATGTATATCTATCTATATACACAACACATATTTTTCAGCCTTGGAAAGGAATGAAATTCCAATTCGTGCTACATTGGTGAGCACAAAACATGTTAACTAGGCTAAAAATAAGACAAACATCTTTTTTTTCCAGTTATAAAAAGTATTTCAATTAGTCAGATTCATAAGGAAAGATAAGGGAGAGTTACTGTTTAACAGATACTGTTTAATATTAGATTGGTGAAAAAGTGCTAGAAATGGGTACTGGTGATTATTGCCCATCATTGTGAATGTACTTAATGCTACTGACTGTACTTAAAAATGGTTAAAATAAATTGTTATATATTTTTTCTGATAGCAGTATAACCACTCTACCTCTCTTGTGTTTACTATTTACATGATATTTTCATCTTTTTCTTTCAATTTATTTTACCTTTGAGTCTCTAAAATTTGTCTTCTGTAGACAGTGTGTGGTTGAATGAAGTTTTTTAAAAAAATCTATTCTTTCTCTGCCTTTGATTAGATTGCTTAATCCATTCACACTTTATTGATATAGTAGGATTTTTATATCTATTTTACTGTGGGTTTTTCATGTTTCTCTATTCCTTTTTCTATTTTCTTCTTTATTAGTTGAATGTTTTCTAGTATAGATTTTAATTTTATTAATGATTTTCCCCTATATTTTGAGTATTTTTTAGTAGCTGCTTAAAGGTTTACTATGAACTGTTAATTTGTCCAAATCAGCTTCTGATTTTTACTAGCTTAAGACCAGTAACATGCAAAAATATTACACCTCCAAAGGTCTGTGTCATTTCCTCCTTTTTGTGGCATTATTGTTAGTTATGTCTATTCATATGACAAGCCAATAGTACAAAGTTATAATTATTATTTTACTGTCTGCAGTCATTTTCATCATCCTATATAGCCTTGCCCCCAACCTGCTCCTGTGTGCTATTACTGGCAAATTTATTTTTACCAGCCATATAATAATATCATTATCACTGGCCATATCAATTACAAGATATTTTTTACACATATTTGATTTCTTTATATTATAGGCCCAGCAATATATTATATACATATTATTTTATCCAATTTTTTTAAAAGTTAAAAATAAAGGAGACAAAAATAAGTATTTCTGCAATCTTTTATAATTTTGTATGTATCTTTATTGGTACTCTGCATTTCTGTGTGGATTTGAATTAATACTCGCTTTCATCATAGAGAACTTCCTTAAGTATTTCTTTTAAGAATGTTTTGCAATTTCACTCCTAGGAATTTCAAAGAAAACAAAATCCCAGTTTGAAGAAGACATATGCACCCCTGTTGATTGCAGCACTATTTACAATAGCCAAGAAATGGAAGCAACCTAAGTGTCCATCAGCAGATGAATGGATGAAGATGTGGTACATATACACAATGGAATATTCAGCCATAAAAAGAAAATAAATCCTGATGTTTGCAACATGATTGGATCTAGAAGGTATGCTCAGTAAAATAAGCCAGGCAGAGAAAGACAAATACCATATGATTTCACTTATTTGTGAAATACAATCAAAGCAAAACAGAAGAAAAAACCAGCATTAGATGCATAGACACTGAGAATTGATTAGTGGTTACCAACGGGGAGAAGAGTTGGCAGGGGTTGGGAGGACGTGGCGAGGGACTGTTGAACCACTGTTATGTGCATTTGTTTTAAAAAAATGTTTTGTCATAAACAAATTCCCTCAGATTAAAAAAACTGTAAATACTTATTTTACCTTTTTAAAATAGGTGTTTGCTCCATATACAATTCTTGTTGGCAGTCTTTTTTTCTTTAAGCATTTTGATGTGTTATCCCACTGCCCCCTGATTTCCATTTCTTCTGCTCAGAGAGAGTTAGTCTTACTTTCTCATGTAAGCAGTACTTTGGCTTTCAGACTTTATCATGATGTGTCTGTTTGTACATCTCTTTGTGTTCATCTTCCTTGAAGTGCATTTAGCTTCTTTGATGTGCATTGGATTGTGTATCAATAAAATGGCAAGTTTTCAGCCATATTTCTGCTTTATTTTTCTCCTCCTTGTGTATTTTATGTGTTGGTCCTACATTTCATGAGTCCACTTTGTTATTTATTCTTTTCTCTCTACTCTTCAGTTTATAGAATATCTATACATCTATATTTAATCCTTTATTCTTTCTTCTGCCAATTAAAATTTTCTGTCCAGACCATCTACTGAGTTTTCTATTTCACTTATAGATTTCAACTCTGTAATTTTCACTTTGTGTTTTATATATTTATTGATAATATATTATTATATATTAAGTATATAGTAATTTATATATATTTATTGATACTCTGATGTGACATTGACATCATACCTTCATTTACTTCCTTATTGATTTCCTTTATTTTATGAATATGTTCATAATAGTAATTTAAACACTATTTCTGACAAATCTGGTCTCCCTCACATGCAGTTTTAGTAATCTACATTTTTCTCCTTGTGTAAAGATCATACTTTCCTGTTCCATTGCACATTTCATACATTTTTTGGAATTAGCATATTTTAGATAATGCTGTAGCAATTCTGGTCATGGTTTACCCATTTGGGCTTATTATTGCTATTTGGGTGCTTATTTGTTTAGTGACTGACTGGATTATATTGGTGAAACCTATGTCTCTTCCTATTCTCTTTATGCTCGAACTTCTTCACTCTGTTGCAAATGAAGTCAGTTCCTTCAGAAAAGATTAGAATTTGTTTATATTATGTCCTGTGCCTTCCCTAGGCAAAATTTCTCAACAGGGCTCTGGATTAAGGATTGGGTGGGAGTGGGGACAACGTTAACTTCACCTTTCAGTGACATACTGGATGTTGGAACTGAATGCTTTGTAGAAGAGTCAGTAAAGTCCTCGGCTTGTCTTCTTTAATATGGAAATATTTCCTTACTAACTATGGCTGGTGGGATTAGGGCCTACTATTCTCTAGCAGAACCTGTATTCCCAAAGTGGAGGCTAGGTGGAACAAACTTCTACTTCTCAACAACCCTCATCTATACTTAACCTTAGCAACTGGTAGCTAGGGGCAAGATAAGAATAACTGTATTCTTTGAAACAGGCAAATTTTTTGAGCGAGTTACTAAATGTGAGTGAGATAGTAAATTTACTGCAGACACAATTAGCAATATTGTCATGGGGACTTATAGGCACTTGTAGGTCACAGAGAATAAAAATAACATGAGTGATTTGAGATTTCCTGTGACCCCAAAAGGTGTGCCATCATCCTGGAACTCCAGGGGTTTGGAATTTTTCCTAGGATAAATGTCACTACTGTAGTTAAATGAACCAGTTCTTTCAATATTCTTAACATTCTCACATGCAACTAACTCTCCCACCTGTAGTATCATCTAGTCACGGACTGCAAAAATGCATGTGACTGAGGCAGGCGATTGTAGGATGAAGGCAGATAAAGTTCAGAGCCCTTGTAAGTTTCTAAATCCCCAGTCCAACTCAGACACTTAGTTACACTTCAGCTGCTGTGACTGGTTGTACCCTAGGCAAATGAAGCCCAGCCATTCAAAAGTAGACTTACTTAGGCCTTAGCTGCACTGACTGTGCCCTATATAAATGAAGTATTGTACTTCCAGCAAACCAGGAATGAGTTTTAATGTCATTAGTTCTCTATTAGGTCCAGAGATGGATGCGGGTTCCTCCTTTCAGGAGGCAAACTGCCCCCCCGCCCCCAGACACCACAGCCCTGATGATACCTTCCCTTGGAGCCCTGCCTGAAGAGCATGATATTTCTCTTTTCACTCATTAAAAAAGCTTTGCTGGTTGCTCTGTACTCTTGTCTGCTGGCTTTATTCTTCATCACCTCCAAGACATGATCCTGGGAAAAAACAGCACTGTGGCCCGTAACATGACTATGTGGTTACTATTCTTATAGCAAATTTATGTACACAGATCAGCAAAGTACATGGAACCTTCAATTATATCTATATTTAGGGGAAGTGCTAAAACTGAAATGCACCCTCACAAGAGGCCTCTCTTCCATACACTCACATGATAAACAGCATGACATGATTTATTTAGGAAATATTCTTCTTTCTCTTCAAATTCTGTGAATCTATTACCAAAGTGGCAAATAAATAAAATTTGATCCCTTAGGACTAGATGCTGCATAAAATATAGAATCGAGATTACTAGAACCCAGAATTCAGCCAAGCTTCTATTAGTGAAATTGAGAGGTCAGATGGGGTTAGTAAATATTTGGGATATGTATTGATTTCAAAATACGTTCAGAATGGCTTCTGGATATTTACAATGTTTCCTCTTTCCCGGAGGAGGAAATGTTTGATGATGAGATTAAGATAAAATATACCTCATGCAGCTTATCTTGTTTTTGCATGAGAAATTTCTTTCCATGCAAGTGACCTTGGAAATAGTTATGTGCTTTTTGTAAAGAAAGTAAGTTGCTAAAGAGACATGGAATTTATAAGTGGGAGGAATGCTATCTGGGAGGCCACCATACCAGATTTCATTTCATGCTAACAGAAATAAAAATGGTAAATATGAAACAGATAGATGCAAAACTGTTTAATGCCTTACAAGACAACAAAACTATACCTTTTAGGGTTATGTTTCTTAAGGATCAGAAATCACTTGCAACTTACCAGACAAAAATCATTGGTAACTTGGTTAACAACTAGTTAATATCCTACTTCCCAGAGTTCAGGTTCTAATCACTGGTATATAATAAGTCAAACAAAGATGTGTTTGCATAGAGAATAAAATACCTTTGGGAGAGTTTCAAAATTGTGAAATTTTCTTTAGTATGACTTTGAAAGGTTGTGCAGTCATTTTTTGATGACTTCCAATTACTTATAACTTTTCTTAAGAATGTCATGCATACAGCATTTTATCTAAAGTTCAGGGGAAGTGGTTTTGTGCTACTTAGAAATTCTTTATATTTACCCCTAAAGTCCATTTTATAAACCTGTTAGGCAAAAAGGCAGATATGAGTGGGATGAAAAGAGGGTGGGGCCTACCAAGAACTCAGGAAGTTAATCAGATAAAGCCAGAGAGCCAGAAAGGACTCAGTGTTAACACCCTTTGTGATGTTAGTTCATTCCACATGCACTGGATCTTGGCAGAACTTGAGACTTGCTCTAGCTAATGCAAGTGAGATATGGCAGAGACATGGGACAAGTACCATGATTAATTTTCCCAGCCTATGAAGAAAAATGCTGAGATATAGTGTAAGAACAGGTGGGACTCTATCCTAAGGTTAAGGTTCTATTTTTTTTTAATTGGTATCACTACTCTATAATTACATGTGCAGCATTATGGTTACTAGACTCCCCATATCGTCAAGTCCCCCTCATATACCCCATTACAGTCCCTGTCCATCAGCATAGTGAGATGCTATAGAATCACTACTTGTCTTCTCTGAGTTGTACAACCCTCCCCGTGACACCTCCCAACATATGTGAGCTAATCATAACACCCCTTTTCCCCTCTTGTCCCTCGCTTCCCAACCATCCTCCTCCCCAGTCCCTTTCCCTTTGGTATCTGTTAGTCCATTCTGGGGTTCTGTGAGACTGCTGCTGTTTTGTCCCTTCAATTTTTATTCTTTGTTCTTATACACCACATATGAGTGAAATAATTTGATTACTTGTCTTTTACCACTTGGCTTATTTCATTGAGCATAATACACTCTAGGTCCATCCATGTTGTTGCAAATGTCTGGATTTCTTTTCTTCTTATGGATTCCACTGCAAATATGTACCATATCTTCTTTATCTATTCATCTACTCATGGACACTTACGTTGCTTCCATTTCTTGGCGAGAAACATAGGGGTGCATATGTCTTTTTCAAACTGGGATGCTGCATTCTTAGGGTAAATTCCTAGAAGTGGGATTCCTGGGTCAAATGGTATTTCTATCTTGAGTTTTTTGAGGAACCTCCATAGTGCTTTCCACAATGGTTGAACTAATTTGCATTCCCACCAGCAGTGTAGGAGGGTTCCCCTTTCTCCACATCCTCGCCAACATTTACTGTTGTTTGTGTTTTGGATGTTGGCCATCCTTACTGGTGTGAGGTGATATCTCATTGTGGTTTTAATCTCCATTTCTCTGATGATTCGTGATGTGGAACATCTTTTCATGTGCCTGTTGGACTTCTGAATTTCTTCTTTGGAGAAGTGTCTGTTCAGCATTCTGCCCATTTTCTAATTGGATTATTTTCTTTTTGTTTGTTGAGGTGCATGAGTCCTTTATGTATTTTGGATGTCAAACCCTTATCGGATATTTCATTTATGAATATATTCTCCAATACTGTAGGATGTCTTTTTGTTCCCCTTATGGTGTCTTTCACTGTACATAAGCTTTTCAGCTTGATATAGTCCCACTTGTTCAATTTTGCTTTTGTTTCAGTTGCCCGGGGAGATGTATTCATGAAAAGTTGCTCATGTTTATATCCAAGAGATTTTTGCCTGGTTTTTTTTTTCTAAGAGTTTTATGGTTTCATGACTTACATTCAGGTCTTTGATCCATTATGAGTTTACTTTTGTGTATGGGGTTAGACAGTAATCCAGGTTCATTCTCTTACATGTAGGTGTCCAGTTTTGCCCACACCAGCTGTTGAACAGGCTGTCATTTCCCCATCGTATATCCATGGCTTTTTATGGTATTTTAATTGACCATATATGTTTGGGGTAATGTCTGGACTCTCTATTCTTTACCACTGGTCTGTGGGACGGTTCTGGTGCCAGTACCAAATTGTCTTGATTACTGTGGCTTTAGAGTAGAGCTTGAACTCTGGGAGCGAAATTCCCCATTTTATACTTCCTTCTTAGGACTGCTTTGGCTATTTGGAGTCTTTTGTGGTTCCATATGAATTTTAGAACTATTTGTTCCAGGTTATTGAAGAATGCTGATGGTACTTTGATAAGGATTGCACTGAATCTGTAGATTGCGTTAAGTAGTATAGCCATTTTGACAATATTTATTCTTCCTACCCACGAGCATGGGATGCATTTCCATTTGTTAGTGTCCTCTTTAATTTCTCTTAGGAGTGTCTTGTAGTTCTCAGTGTATAGGTCTTTCACTTCCTTCATTTGGTTTATTCCTAAGTATTTTATTCTTTTGTTGCAATTGTGAATGGAATTGTTTTCCTGATTTCTCTTTCTGTTAGCTCATCAGTAGTGTATAGGAAAGCAACAGATTTCTGTGTATTAATTTTGTATCCTGCAACTTTGCTGAATTCAGATATTAGTTCTAATAGTTTTTAGTGGAGTCTTTAGGGTTTGTTATGTACAATATCATGTCATCTGCAAATAGTGACAATTTGACTTCTTCTTTACCAATCTGGATGCCTTGTATGTCTTTGTTTTGTCTGATTGCCATGGCTAGGACCTCCAGTACTATGTTGAATAACAGTGCAGAGAGTGGGCATCCCTGTCTTGTTCCCAATCTTAGATGAAAAGCTTTCAGCTTCTCACTGTTAAGTATGATGTTGGCTCTGTGTTTGTCATATGTGGCCGTTATTATGTTGAGATATTTGCCCTCTATACCCATTTTATTGAGAGTTTTTATCATGAATGGATGTTGAATTTTGTCAAATGCTTTTTCAGCATCTATGGAGATGATCATGTGTTTTTTTGTTGTTGTTGTTGATGTGGTGGATGATGTTGATGGATTTTCAAATGTTCTACCATCCTTGCATTCCTGAGATGAATCCCACTTGATCATGATGTATGATCCTCTTGATGTATTTTTGAATTCTGTTTGCTAGTATTTTGTTGAGTATTTTTGCATCTATGTTCATCAGCGATATTGGTCTGTAATTTTCTTTTTTCATGGGGTCTTTGCCTACCTTTGGTATTAATGATGCTGGCTTCACAGAATGAGTTTTGAAGTATTCCCTCCTCTTCTATTTTTTGGAAAACTTTAAGGAGAGTGGGTATTATTTCTTCTCTATATATGTCTGATAAAATTCAGAGGTGAATCCACCTGGCCGGGGGTTTTGTTCTTGGGTAGTTTTCCGATTCAATTTCCTTACTGGTAATTGGTCTCTGGTTCTTCCTTGGTCCGTCTTAGAAGGTTGTATTTTTCTAAGAAGTTGTCCATTTCTTCTAGGTTTTCCAGCTTGTTAGCACATAGATTTTCATAGTATTCTCTAATAATTCTTTGTATTTCTGTGGGGGTCTGTCGTGATTTTTCCTTTCTCATTTCTGATTCTGTTTATGGGTGTAGATTCTCTTTTTCTCTTAATAAGTCTGGCTAGGGGTTTATCTATTGTGTTTATTTTTTCATAGAAACAGCTCTTGGTTTCATTTATTTTTTCCATTGTTTTATTCTTCTCAATTTTATTTATTTCTTCTCTAATCTTTATTATGTCCCTCCTTCTGGTGCCTTTTGGTCTCATTTGTTGTTCTTTTTCCAATTTCAATAATTGTGACTTTAGACTATTCATTTGGGATTGTTCTTCGTTCTTTAAATAGACCTGCACTGCAATATACTTTCCTCTTAGAACTGCCTTTGCTGCGTCCCACAGAAGTTGGACCTTTGTGCTGTTGTTATTTGTCTCCATATATTGTTTAATCTCTGTTTTAATGTGGTCGTTGATCCACTGGTTATTTAAGAGTACGTTGTTAAGCCTCCATGTATTTGTGCACCTTTTGGTTTTCTGTGTACAATTTATTTCTTGTTTTATACCTTTGTGATCTCAGAAGTTGGTTGGTAGGATATCAATATGTTTTAATTTACTGAGGTTCTTTTTGTGGCCTAGTATATGGTCTATTCTGGAAAATGTTCCATGTGCACTTGAGAAGAATGGGTTTCCTGCTACTTTTGGGTGTAGAGTTCTGTAGATATCTGTTAGGTCCATCTGTTCTAGTGTGTATTTCAGTGCCTCTGTGTCTACTTATTTTCTGTCTGGTTGATCGGTCCTTTGGAGTGAGTGGTGTTTTGAAGACTCCTAAAATGAATGCAATGCTGTCTAATTCCTCCTTTAATTCTGTTAGGATTTGTTTCACTTACGTCGGCGCTCCTGTGTTGGGTGCATATATATTTATAAAATGGTTATATCCACTTGTTGGACTGCCCCCTTTATCATTATGTAATGTCATTCTTTATCTACTGTTACTGCCTTTGTTTTGAAGTCTATTTTGTCTGATACAAGTTCTGCAACTCCTGCTTTTTTCTCCCTGTTGTTCGCATGAAATATCTTTTTCCATCCTTTCACTTTTAGTCTGTGTATAACTTTGGGTTTGAGGTGAGTCTCTTGTAAGCAGCATATAGATGGATCTTGGTTTTTTATCCATTCTATTACTCTGTCTTTTGATTGGTGCATTCAGTCCATTTACATTTAGGGTGATTATCGGTAGATATGTACTTATTGCCATTGCCAGCTTTTAGATTTGTGTTTACCAAAGGTTCAAGGGTAGCTAATGATTCCATTTTCAAAACCATATGGTTATGAGGAAAAATTCCTTACACATTATTTGCTAATCAGACAATAACTCACCCTACCTTAAGGCAGGGCAAGCAGTCTTAACTGGTATGGTGTTACTAGTGCTTTGGGGCAACCAGTATCTTGGGGAAGAACAGAAAGTTTATCCTATAGAATTATACAGAGAACTGACTTCCGGGAAGATGGCGCTGTGAGCAGGGTGGCAGAAATCTCCTCCGAACACTATATTTATCTACGAAAACACAGAAAATACATCTATTCCTAAAAGAGAGACGAGAATACACTGCAAAGCGCACAGCGTGCAGCTACACGCAAGAGGACTCGGAACCACAAGAGGCGGGTAACATACGGAGCCGCAACCCAGCGGGAACCGAGCACTCCCCCACAGCAGCACACCAGCGGGAGGAGAGGATTCACAGCCGGGAGGGTGTGGAAGTACACCCCGCGAAGTAGCCAGCCCCAGTGATCTGCGCGGGGAGCGCTGACCCACATTGCACAGTACAGCGGAGATTGGAGAGACAGAGCGGCAGGATCTGAGCAGGGAACGCGCCAAGGTGCTTGCAGCCGGCTCCCGGGAAGGAAAAAAAAAAAAGCACGCGCTTCCTTCAGCGGTTAAAGAGACAGGAGCCCAGCGGAGGAGCCGGATCGCCCCAGCACACTCAGCCCAGCAGGCTGGGAGTCCTGGGGAGTTTCAGATGCCTTAGCTGGCGACTGAGGAAGCGTAGCCATACTTACACTTCTCACTGAGATCAACAGCCTCCTATTCGTTCCCACCCCTGCCAGAGTGATAAAGGGCCCTGCGGAGCGGCACAGTCACAGCTGTGGAATAGTGGGGCAATAGCGCCACCTAGAGCATTCCCACAGAATCTACGTCCGGTGGGCATTTTTTTTGTTTTGTTTTTTGTTTTGTTTTTGTTTTTTCTTTTCTTTCTTTTTTTTCTTTTTTCTTTCTTTCTTTCTTTTTTTTCTTTTTTATCTTTTTTTTTTCTTCTCTTTTTAAAGTCTTAAAGAGCCCAGCTGACATACGTGGCAACTATCAGTGACCAATTATATAGCCATGAAAAGACAGAGGAATATGGTTCAGAACAAAATCAACCAGACAACCCCAGAGAGGGAGTCTGAAGGGATGGAAATGCAGAGCCTTCCTGAAAAAGAATTCAGAATAAAAGTCATAACCATGCTGATGGACCTACAGAGAAATGTGCAAGAGCTGAGGGAGGAAGTGAGGGAACTGAGGAAAGACAATACAGAAATCAGACAAGCGATCGACGGGCTTAACAGCAGAATGAATGAGATGCAAGAGACTGTTAATGAAATAGAAAACAGAGAACAGGAGTACAGAGCAGCTGAGGCCGACAGAGATAAAAGGATTTCTAGGAATGAAAGAATATTAATAGAACTGTGTGACCAATCCAAACAGAACAATATTCACATCATCGGAGTACCAGAGGAAGAAGAGAGAGAAAAAGGGATAGAAAGTGTCTTTGAAGAAATAATTGCTGAAAACTTTCCCTCGCTGGGGAAGGAAGTAGTCTCGCAGTCCACCAAAGCTCATAGATCTCCCAACACAAGGGACCCAAGGAAGACAACACAAAGACACATAATAATTAAGATGGCAAAGATCAAAGATAAAGACAGGGTATTAAAGGCAGCTAGAGAGACAAAAAAGATCACCTGCAAAGGAAAACCCATCAGACTATCATCAGACTTCTCAACAGAAACCTTACAGGCCAGAAGAGAATGGCATGACATATTTAACGTTATGAAACAGAAGGGCCTCGAACCAAGAATATTGTATCCAGCACGATTATCATTTAAATATGATGGAGGGATTAAGCAATTTCCAGACAAACGAAAGTTGAGAGAATTTGCCTGTCATAAACCACCACTACAGGATATCTTAAATGGACAGCTCTAGATGGAAGCACACCTAAGGCTAAAAAGATGTCACCAGAGAAAATAAAATCATAGCAAAGAAAGCAGACCATCCAAATACTAAGTAAAGGCAAAAAATAAAACACTTATTATAGAAAGAACGGAGGAGGAGGAATAAGAAGGGAGAGAAAGAAAGAAACATCAGACTGTGTTTACAATAACTTAACAAAAAGTTACTTTAGATAGTTAGATAGTAAAGAAGCAACCCTTGAACGCTTGGTAACCACGAATCTAAAGCCAGCAATGGCAATAAGTACATACCTATCAATAATCACCCTAAATGTAAATGGACTGAATGCACCAATCAAAAGACACAGAGTAACAGAATGGATAAAAAAGCAAGACCCATCTATATGCTGCCTACAAGAAACTCACCTCAAATCCAAAGATATACACAGACTAAAAGTGAAGGGATGGAAAAAGATATTTCATGCAAACAACAAAGAGAAAAAAGCAGGTGTGGCAGTACTTGTATCAGACAAAATAGACGTCAAAACGAAGAAATTAGCAAAAGATAAAGAAAGACATTACATAATGATAAAGGGGTCAGTCCAACAAGAAGATATAACCATTATAAAGATATATGCAGCCAACACAGGAGCTCCAGCAACACAAACAAATACTAACAGAATTAAAGGAGGAAATAGACAGCAATGCATTCATCTTAGGAGACTTCAACACACCACTCACTCCAGAGGACAGATCAACCAGAAAAAAATAAGTAAAGACACAGAGGCACTGAATAACACACTACAACAGATGGACCTAACAGACATCTACAGAACTCTACACCCAAAAACAACAGGATACACATTCTTCTCAAGTGCACATGGAACATTTTGCAGAATACACCACATACTAGGCCACAAAAAGAACCTCAGTAATTTCAAAAATATTGAAATCCTACCAACCAACTTCTCAGATCACCAAAGTACAAAACTAGAAATAAATTTTAGAAAGAAATCAAAAAGGCTCAGAAATACATGGAGACTTAAAAACACTCTCCTAATTAATCAATGGGTTAACGACCAAATCAAAACAGAAATCAAAGAATATATGGAGAGTAATGACAACAACAACACAAAGCCACAACTTCTGTGGGACGCAGCAAAGGCAATTCTAAGAGGAAAGTATATTGCAATCCAGGCCTATTTAAAGAAAGAAGAACATTCCCAAATGAATAGTCTAAAGACACAATTGCTGAAATTGGAAAAAGAACAACAATGAGGCCCAAAGTCACCAGAAGGAGGGACATAATAAAGATTAGAGAAGAAATAAATAAAATTGAGAAGAATAAAACAATAGAAAAAATCAATAAAACCAAGAGCTGGTTCTTTGAAAAAATAAACAAAATAGATAAACCCCTAGCCAGACTCATTAAGAGAAAAAGAGAATCTACACACATAAACACAATCAGAAATGAGAAAGGAAAAATCACGACGGACCCCACAGAAATACAAAGAATCATAAGAGAATATTATGAGAATCTATATGCTAACAAGCTGGAAAACCTAGAAGAAATGGACAACTTCTTAGAAAAATACAACCTTCCAAGACTGACCAAGCAAGAAAAAGAAAAACTAAACAGACCAATCACCAGCAATGAAATTGAATTGGTAATCAATAAATTACCCAAGAACAAAACCCCCGGGCATGATGGATTCACCTCTGAATTGTACCAGACATATAGAGAAGAAATAACACCGATTCTCCTTAAAGATTTCCAAAAAATAGAAGAGGAGGGAATACTTCCAAACTCATTCTATGAAGCCAGCATCACTCTAATACCAAAACCAGGCAAAGACCTCACCAAAAAAGAAAATTACAGACCAATATCCCTGATGAACGTGGATGTATAAATACTCAACAAAATATTAGCAAACCGAATTTAAAAATACATCAAGAGGATCATACACCATGATCAAGTGGGATTCATCCCAGGGATGCAAGGATGGTACAATATTCGAAAATACATCAACATCATCCACCACATCAACAAAAAGAAGATTTAAAACCACATGATCATCTCCATAGATGCTGAAAAAGCATTTGACAAAATTCAGCATCCATTCCTGATTAAAACTCTCAACAAAATGGATATAGACGGCAAGTACCTCAACATCATAAAGGTTATATATGACAAACCCACAGCTAACATCATACTTAACGGCGAGAATCTGAAAGCTTTTCATCTAAGATCGAGAACAAGACAGGGATGCCCACTCTCTCCACTGTTATTCAACATAGTGCTGGAGGTCCTAGCCACAGCAATCAGACAAAACAAAGACATACAAGGCATCCAGTTTGGTAAAGAAGAAGTCAAATTGTCACTATTTGCAAATGACATGATACTGTACATAAAAAACCCTAAAGATTCCATTCCAAAACTACTAGAACTAATATCTGAATTCAGCAAAGTTCCAGGATTCAAAATTAACACACAGAAATCTGTTGCTTTCCTATACACTAATGAGGAACTAACAGAAAGAGAAATCAGAAAAACAATTCCATTCACAATTGCATCAAAAAGAATAAAATACCTAGGAATAAACCTAACAAAGGAAGTGAAAGACCTGTACTCTGAAAACTACAAGACACTCCTAAGAGAAATTAAAGAGGACACTAACAAATCGAAATGCATCCCATGCTCTTGGCTAGGAAGAATAAATATTGTCAAAATGGCTATACTACCTAAAGCAATCTACAGATTCAATGCAATCCCTATCAAACTACCAACAGCTTTCTTCAGTGAACTGGAACAAATAATTCTAAAATTCATATGGAACCACAAAAGACCCCGAATAGCCAAATCAATCCTGAGAAGGCGGAATAAAACAGGGGGAATTACACTCCCTGACTTCAATCTCTGCTACAAAGCCACAGTAATCAAGACAATTTGGTATTGGCACAAAAACAGACCCACAGAACAGTGGACCAGAATAGAAAATCCCAACATTAACCCAAACATATACAGTCAATTAATATTTGATAAAAGTGCCTTGGATATACAATGGGGAGATGACAGCCTCTTCAGCAGCTGGTGTTGGAAAAACTGGACAGCTACATGGAAGAGAATGAAACTGGACTACTGTCTAGCCCCATACACAAAGGTAAACTCAAGGTGGATCAAAGACTTGAATGTAAGTCATGAAACCATAAAACTCTTAGAAAAAAACATAGGCAAAAATCTCTAGGACATAAACATGAGCAACTTCTTCATGAACATATCTCCCCAGGCAAGGGAAACAAAAGCAAAAATGAACAAGTGGGACTATATCAAGCTGAAAAGCTTCTGTACAGGAAAGGACACCATCAGTAGAACAAAAAGACATCCTACAGTATGGGAGAATATATTCATAAAAAATGTATCTGATAAAGGGTTGACATCCAAAATATATAAAGAACTCATGCACCTTAACAAACAGAAAGCAAATAATCCAATTAAGAAATGGGCAGAGGACATGAATAGACACTTCTCCAAAGAAGAAATTCAGATGGCCAACAGGCACATGAAAAGATGCTCCACATCACTAATCATCAGAGAAATGCAGATTAAAACCACAATGAGATATCACCTCACACCAGTGAGGATGGCCAACGTCCAAAACACAAACAACAACAAATGTTGGCGAGGATGTGGAGAAAAGGGAACCCTCCTACACTGCTGGTGGGATTGCAAATTAGTTCAACCATTGTGGAAAGCAGTATGGAGGTTCCTCAAAAAATTCAAAATAGAAATACCATTTGACCCAGGTATTCCACTCCTAGGAATTTACCCTAAGAATGCAGCAGCCCAATTTGAAAAGGACAGATGCACCCCTATATTTATTGCAGCACTATTTACAATAGCCAAGAAATGGAAGCAACCTAAGTGTCCATCAGTAGATGAATGGATAAAGAAGATGTGGTACATATACACAATGGAATATTGTTCAGTCATAAGAAGAAAACAAATCCTACCATTTGCAACAACATGGATGGAGCTAGAGGGTATTATGCTCAGTGAAATAAGCCAGGTAGAGAAAGACAAGTATCAAATGATTTCACTCATATGTGGAGTATAAGAACAAAGAAAAAACCTGAAGGAAGAAAACAGCCCCAGACTCACAGAACCCAAGAACGGACTAATAGTTACCAAAGGGAAAGGGACTGGGGAAGATGGGTAGGAAGGCAGGGATAAGAGGGAAAAACGGGCATTACAATTAGCAGGTGTAATGTTGCTGGGGCACGGGGAGGTCTGTACTACTCAGAGAAGACCAGTAGCGATACTATAGCATCTCACTACGCTTATGGACAGTGACTGTAATGGGGTTCTTGGGGGAGACCTGGTGAAGTGCGTAGTTTAATAACCATAATATTGCACATGTATTTGTAGATTAATGATAGCAAAATAACCTTTAAAAAAATTACTAAGAGCCAAGCTGGAGAGAAAAATCTGGGTTGTATTATTTATTGTCTTTGGACAGTGGCCATTTTGACTATTGTTGGATGATATTTTATTGTGGTTTTGTTTTGCATTTCCCTTATGATTAGTGATGTGGAACATCTTTTCATATACCTGTTGGCCGTGTGTATGTCATCTTTATGAAAATGTCTATGCAGGTCCTATGCTCTTTTTTAACTAGGGTTTTTTGTGTTTCTTGTGTTGAGGCATATGAGTTATTTACCTTGATGTTAACCCCTTATCAGATAAATTTTTATGAATATTTCTCCCATATGATAAGTAGACTGTTTTTATTGACGGTGTCCTTTTCCGTAAAAAGCTTTTGACTTTCATGTAGTCTAGTTGTTCATTTTTTACTTTACTTACCTTGCCAACGGACGCATGTCCATAAAATAATCACTCGTGCTAATGTTCAAGAGATTTTCCTTTGTGTTTTCTTTTAAGATTGTTATGGTTTCATATCTTATATTTAGGTCTTTAATCCATTTTGATTTTACATTGTTTATGGTGTTAGTAATCCAGTTCCATTCTTACATGTAGTTGTCCAGTTTTCCCAAAACCATTTGTTAAAAGAGGCTGTCTTTTCCCCATTGTATATTCATGGCTCCTTTGTCATGTTAATTGATCATATATGTTTGGGTTTATTTTTTGGCTCTCTTTTCTGTTCCATTTATCTATGGGTCTCTTCTTGTACCAGTACCATACTGTTTTGATTACTGGAGCTTTGTAGTAGAGATTGAACTCAGAACATAATACGCCAAGCTTTGTTTTTCTTTCTCAAAATTGTTGCGGCTAGTGGGTTCCTTTGTGATTCTTTATGACTTTTAGGATTATTTGCTATAGCTCATTGCAGAATGTCATTGGAATTTTGATAGATTCCACTGAATATGCAAAGTAATTTGGGCAGTGTGGTATAATGAGTCATAGGAAATACATATTTGGTCATATATTTCCCATATATATTTGGTCTTCATCCACAGTTCCAGAAATCACTGTAGAGTCTTAAAGTTGGGAGGTGTTTTGTCATATTAATGAGAGACTTTTGGATCCCTACACAAGGGCAGGGACTGGAGACTGAATTAGGCTATGGCCAATAATTTAGTCAATCATGACTATGCAAGGAAGTCCTCACACAAAACCCTGAGATAGTAGCTTATCATTCTCCTGGATCCTGCCTTCTCAGTCACAGAGATCTTCTAAGCTTGGGGAACCAGATGATTCCTTGTGCCACTGAGCCAGGCCCCAAGCTGCATGAGGATAGAAACTCCTGTATTTGAACCTTGCCCTAAGTATGTCTTCATCTGGCTGTTAACTTGTCTTTGTTTGGCTGGTAAACATGTTTTCCTGAGTTCTGTGAGCCACTTAAAAAAATTAATCAAAGCTAAGGGCGAAGTTGTGGGAATGTACAATCTTGTAGCTGGTAGGTCAGAAGCACTGGTAAACTGCCTGGAGTTTGCAACCAGCATATGAGTTGGAGGTGGAGGGCTGCCTTGTAGGACAGAGCCCTTAACCTGGGTTATCTGGTGCTGCTATGGGCAGAAAGCATGAGAACTGAGTTGAGTTCTCCAACACCCTATTAGTGTTGCTTGGTATGTGTGTGTGAAGATCCCATCCCACAAACTTACACATATTAAATAGGGTTTGGAAACTTAAATAGACTTATACTATTTTAACTGCCATGTATAATATTATTATTGTTATATATGTGTGTAGGAAAACACAGCCACACATTTGGTGTCAGAGGAGTGGTATTTGATAGACTAGGCTAGTGTCATGGAAGTGTTAGGCAGAAAGACAAATACGAGCAGGATGAAAAGATGGTGGGGCCCACCACGAACTCAGGGAGTAATCAGATTAAGCTATAAAGCCATAAAGGACTAACACCATTTGAAATGTGAGTTCATTCTACATGCGCAATCTGGGCTGACCTTGAGGTTTGCCCTAGCTAATTCAGGTGAAATAGGGGAGAGACATGGGACAAGAATTATGATTAATTTTCCTTAAAAATGCCAAGATTAGCATAGTAAGAACAGAAGGGATTTATCTTAATGCTAAGAATCCACTTTTGAAAGGAATTGGGAAGTGAGATTCCTAACTTTCTTTGGCAGTCAGCCAATGACTTATTTTAAGGCAAAGCACAGAGTCTTAACTGATGTGTTCCCAGTGCTCGGAAGTGGCAACTATCTTGGAAAAGAATAAAAAGTTTGTCCTATGGAATTACCTAGAAGACTAGTTATAGACGACATATTATCTCTCACCAGAGACACAATCATGAGATGAGACCACCTAACAACTGTACACCCCCAACACTTTACCTTTATCCCATTCTTGAAATTCCTTAAGAAACAGAATCCCAGCTGTTGCATGCCACTCCTCCTCTCTGAGGTTTCTCACAATCCCCTTTCTTGGAGTGTATATCTTTCAAAGAATTCTCACTGTTAAGATTACTACATTTGTCTCTCTGCTCTTTGAGTTGTGTCTTTGTCACTTTGCTATTCCATTCTATTTTCCAGATGTTAAGCACAAGTCTTCACTCACTCTGTCCTACTCCTAGAGAGGGGCTACTGAGAGATCTGATCTGGGCCTGCAAATTCCATTGCCTGGGTGACCCAGACAGAACTATGGCTATATAATCGTGCTCCTTAGTCGCCTGCCTGAAAATACTTCTTTGCCTTTGGGAAGTTCTCAGAAAATAAGGTAACTCCACCCAGTGCTCTGTGGCTTCCCCAAATCCTGGGGTTGTATGACTTATTTCCCACACCAAACAGATTCAAGTGGACACTGGACTGCAGGTGACACTGGCTTTAGGAGTTGGCAAGCGATTATACTCTATGCCGAGAGGCAGCTCAGTGAGCTTCCTTTTTCTTCCTCTCTGCTTTATTCAAGTAAATCTACCTTTGTCTATCTTGACTCTAGCCCACTCCACCCTTGGAGTGTGATCTAATAAACCTGCCTTTTTCTACCTTGACTCTAGCCTGCTCCTTCTATGGAGTGTATTCAAATAAAACTTTTATTCTGCTTCACTACTGTGTCTGCCATTCAATTCTTTCTTGTGTCAGGGACAAGAACCAATGAGAACAAGCTAAGCCCCTTCAAAGAAGAAAATACATGTTTTCTGAAGAGAAAGTGTAAGTAAAATTGCAATACTTCCAGAATTTCTTGCCTGGCCTTAGTGCATGTCCATATCAATAGGTGTTTCAAAGGGGTGAAGAGAAGTAGTCCAACTTCATATCAATAGGTAATTACAAGGATGAGAGAGAAGGGCATATCTGGACTGGAGAGGTTGGGTCACACCCCTTTTCCTTCAGCCAGGTCGTGAGAGACATGGGAGAGCAGAAGTGGAGGACTGCTTCTAAGCAATAAATGGGTTTCTCCACTTTATTTTTCCCTGTAACTGACTTCAGTTTCAAAGTTATTTTGCCCTAGGATTTTCCTCTGGAGTTATGTCTGGCAGTAGTCAGCATATCACTCTGTTCTTCTGAAAATTTACAAAGACATACATAGCACAAATCACCAGCATGTTTGAACAAGAAATCTGTCTACATGGGTGCAATGCTTCGGGGTGCTGCCTCTAGAGATGGTGGGGAGATCTCTGGACCCTCTCTGTGGAAGGTGGGGAGGCAACAGTGGCTGTGGCAGTAGAGGGTGCAGCTTCACTTGGGAACCCCCTATCTGTGGGGCTTCCGTTTGGGGAGCCTCTAGAAGGGAACTGGTCTAGGGTAAAGAACCCTGAAAAGGGTTGAGGTCTTCCCCAGAACTAGAGAAAGGTGGAGACACTGGAAGCTGTGGAATTAGCCCTCTGTGAGGTAGAAGTCTGCTTAAAGCCATGAGTAGCCATGTAGCAACTGTGATTGTGGGATGTCTTTTTCTTGAGATAATGAAAAGGTTTATTGAGGAGAGAGTCTTTGGCAGGAGAGAGACACACTTTGGCACCACTTGGAGGAGCTGGGTTATGACATATGGATGCCCTTAAGAAAGACAGACAGTTACTGAGAAGACAGGTGAAGCATATGGAAGAATCCTTATCAGCAGCAAGAGAGAAAACAGCCAGACAAGCTGCATTGCCGGAGGTCATGGGGGATGGAGAGGAAAGAGTGATGCCCTCAGCCCCAGAGATGGTAGAGGAGATGTCAGGGAAGGATGAGGGGGTGTGGCCAAGGGCTAATGTGCTGCTGAAGCTGACAACTGAGGCACGAGCCACTCCTGTATTAAAGCCCTACCCTGTTATAATTAAGAGAATAAAAGCACAACTGCGGGCTCCGGAGGGCAAGGAGATGCTCCCTCCCCAGGTTGTGGAGCACTCCATGTTCCAGTCCTATACCCAGGATGAGCGGGTAGACGAGCATCCAGTATAGGCAGAAGCCATTGGAACCTCTGCCTATATGGCTTCTGTGTCTCTGGGTTACGGGATGGAAACCATTGTTATATCATGTTCTAAAATAAGTAGACTGGCTTCCTTGATGACTCCAACTTCCTTCCAGCAGCAGCTACAAAGTGCCTGTCACACCTCAGGGAATCAGGTACTTCTCAATTGGCTGACAGCAGCCACCAAGGCAATTTGGCCTGATCACAGTGATTTACCTACTAACTGAAAAACATGGAGAGCTCCAGCAGATGTTAAGTGAACATGAAAAATATCACCTATAATATGGAACCCCAGGATCCAGTGAGGAGTTTTTCCCCGTAGGAATAAGGAATCTGATGCTGCATACAGCCCCCCATCTCTTTTTCGGTCCCTAGTGACTGCTCTTGCCCACTACATAGGGCAACCCATAGGTGAGACTAACTCCTACTTTAGCAGATGAGGGGGGAGATTGAAACAATAAGAGCAAGAAAGGAAGTATGGGCTACAAATGAAAGGAGAGATTCAAAGGGCGCCATGAAGGTCTCAAGGACCCAGGTGTGGGTTGACTTAATAAAGGCAGGCATATTGAAAGAAAAACCTGGCGGGCAGACCAATAGGATCTTTTAGAACCAATTACAGCCAGATCAGCAGTTCCAGCCACTGAGGTCCAGGACATGGAAACGATACTCAGGATTTGCCTGGGCCCTCACCCCCAGAGGATGATGATTGGGCATTGTAGTTTGAGGTAGAGGGGATATGGCCCTCACTTTGGGGGACATTGTGGGGACCAGAGGCCACATGTAGAATTAGCAATTAATTGGTTCCACTGTAAATGGGCAATGTGTCCAGGAGCTGAATATTCTCTGATTTATGACAAACTTGGGTGTTATCCTGGGACCACTGTTGTGATAGATGGCTATGGGGATAAGGCAATTAAGCCAAAATCCCACTGGGGATAGGGCATTTATCCCTGAAGGATTATACTGTGTACATTTCTCCCATCCCTGAATGTAATTTGGGGGTAGATATCCTGAGGGCCTGTGGTTACAGACCACTGCAGGTGGGTTCAGATGGAGGATATGTGTGGTAAAGGCAGTTCTGAGGGATATGCTGAGCGTCCACCTATAGCAAAGCCTGTACATAGGTGAGTGACAAATACTAAGCTGTATAAAGAGTCGGGAGGCAGAAGGAAATTGGAGAAACTCTACAGGAGTTAGAGAAGGTGGGCAACAAAAAGCCCACTCATAGTCCTTTCAATTCCCCAGTGTGGCCAGTGAAAAAGCCAGACAACTCCTATCACATGACTATGGAACACAGGGATTTGAATAAAGTCACACCCCCTTTGCATGCTGCTCTCCCCTCTACAGCAGCCTTTATGGACATACTAAGTCATAAACTAGGGATATATCATTATGTTGTGGAACTTGCTAATGCTTTCGTCTCAACTGACATAGCACAGGAAAGTCAGGAACATGGGAAGGCTGTCAGTGGACATTCACTGTCCTTCCCCAGGAACACCTTCACAGTCCCACCATCTGTCATGCACTTGTAGCCCAGGACTTGGCCACATAGAAGAAACTGCAAATTGTGTGGCTTTATCACTACATTGATGACATCATGCTTACATCTGATTCTCGTGCAGATTTAGATGGGGAAGTTTCTGTGGTGCTGTAACATCTACAGGAGAAAGGAAGGGCAGTGGACAGCACCAAGGTTTGTCTGTAAAATTCTTGTGGGTTGGAAAAACTAAAGTTATTCCCAAAGCAGTCATAAACAGGGTCCAGACTATCCCTCCCTGTACCTCTGTGACAGTATTACAAGAGTTTTGGGGTCTTTTGGACTAATAAAGGGTGTTTACTTTACCCCACACAGCACAAATCCTGAAGGCCTTACACCAGTTGGTATGAATGGGCATCAGGTCGGACAGGGATGAGATGTGTGCAGATGCTTTTACTTCTGCTTGGTAAGCAGTCAAGGCCTTATAGTCCTTGATTGTAATGGACTCAAGAAGGCCCTGTGAGTTAGACGTTTATGTAACCAAAGACGGTTAGGCATGTAGGTATTTGGCAGCAGCTTGAACAGACACGCCACCCTATTGGATTCTGGTCACAACTATGGAAAGGAGCAAAGGTCTGGTACACCTTGATAGAGAAGCAACTGGCTGCTGTGTACCATGCTTTGCTGGCTACAGATCCCATTGCTGGAACAGCTCCGACCAAAGTAATAACCACCTATCCCACTGCGTGGTGGGTGCGAGACTGGGCCCAAAGGCCACAGAGTGGCATGGCACAAACACCTACACTGGCCAAATGGAGTGCATATTTTCAACAGTGCAGTGCCCTCTCTACTAGCCCCTTAAGTAGGGAACTCCAATGCTTACTGGGGCCAGTGACCCATACCAGTGGAAAGCAGGAAGGACTTGCTTTTGAGCCCTTGGTAGCTGACTCCTTGTTAGGAGGGAAAAGAGCATATACCTGAAGATGCTTGGCACACAGACAGCTCTTATCATGGACAGTCCCCAATGTGGAGGGCTGTGGCATTCCACCCTAAGACAAAGACCATATGGATGGAGGATGGAGAGGGTAAGAGCAGCCATTTGGCTGAGTTGTGGGCAACATGGCCCATGATCACCCAGGAGCCTTTCCGTATAGTTGCCTGCACTGAAAGCTGGGCCAGTATTGGGGCTTGACCCTGTGGCTACCGACATGGTATCATGCCAACTGGACGGTGGGTCAGCAGCCTCTTTGGGGGCAAGAGTTGTGACAAGACCTATGGGCCTCTGGTCAGACTAAGACTGTTACCATGTATCATGTAATTGGCCATTTGCCTTTGGCATCCTCAGGGAATAATGAAGCAGACACACTGGCCCAGGTGCACAGGCTTGAAGGAAAGCCTGCCCCTGATGTGGCCTAATGGTCAAATCAGCATTTGTTGCACATGGGGCAAAAGACAATGTGAGCTGCAGCCCATCAGTGGAGCTTGCTGCTGACTTTTGAAGTCGGCTGTGCCTAGAAGGAGTGCCTTGTGTGCTCTGGGAGGAAGTTACACAAGTCCCACAGCAAAGTGGGACAACAGTAAGAGGGCCAAAACCCCTTGTCAGGTGGCAAATTGACTATATTTGGCCTCTGCCCATATCCGAAGGGGATCGGTATGCTGTGACTTGTGTGGACACAGCTACTGGCCTGTTGGTGGCTTTTCCTGCACATCATGCATATCAGCAAACCACCAAAAGGGGCCTAGATTGTCTCTTTGCAGCCTGTGGTCAGCTGAAGGTGATTGCGCAATCAAGGCACCCACTTTACTTGGACTGCAATACAAGGATGGGTGTAGCAATTAGAAACAAGGTGGAAGTTTCATATACCATATAGCCCTAACAGGGCAGGCATGATAGAGAGGTACAGTGGTTCACTGAAATCTTGCCTGAAGTCAGACACCAGTGTCTATGGAGCTGGTCAGTTTGTTTATGAATAGCGGTACGATGTTTGAACGAGTAGCCCTGAAAAGGAGTCTTGTGCCCTGTGGACACACTCACACACATTGCTGCCTCTTCTATACAACTGTATGTTCAAACCAATATGACTTATTGAAGCCATGATATGGCCAGCAGAGCAACATCCTGCTGCCAGCCCCAACTGCATTAAGCCCTGGAGACACTGTTGAATGGACATGGTCCTGGACATTTTGACACATGGACCAGCAATGGCTGGCCCTTAATGCATACTGCCAGAAAAGTCCTGGAAGTTAGCATTCTGTGTAGTCCTGAAATAACAGCAAAAGATGTTTACCAAAACACCTAGGATGTAAGTGCATCTTACAGAGTTTTGTTTCATATTTATGGCCACTGCTTATACCTCCCAAAGCCATATGTATTGTCCCACCTGTAACTCCCTCACAGAGGGTGTTCAAGTCTGGTATATTAACAAGGATGAGATCCCATTCCTGACACTGTCCTATCACAGGACCACTCTCTTGCATTTATCCTACATGATAGACAAGATTTGCGTATGCTGGTATCATGAAAACATGTATCTTAACACCCTTACTTTATTTTCTTCTAGCCTGGCTACAGCTGCCATGTGATGATTGCTCTGAACTCCCTAACTGCTCACCTACTAACTGCCTGTGGAATGGGCAAGCTATGGACTTAATCTGGATAGGGCTTTGAATATAGCTGAGTCCTCCGGCTTGAGGATTATCATGATTTTATGTTATTATCTTGGTTGCAATGCTCCAGTTTTCTTACACAGGGGCCAATGCAGAAGATGGGGAAGGTGCAGATTGTGAGCTGAGAGTTCTCTGTCTGTGGGCTTTTGGAAAATTGCACTATTTCCAGAATTTATCATCTGGCTTTAGTGCATCTCCATAAAAATAGGTGTTTCCAAGGAGTGGAGAGTAGTCCATCTCCATATCAATAGTTAATTACAAGGGCAAATGAAGGCTTATCTGGACCCAAGAGGTTGGGTGGAACTCTCTCTTCTGCAGCCAGGTAGAGAGAGACATGGGAAGACTGCTTGTAAAAAATAAATGGTTTCTCCCACTTTATTTCTCCCTGTGACTAATTTCAGTTTCAAAGATATTTTGCCCTGGGATTTTCCCCCCAGAGTTACAGTGGATGGCTCATGGAGACAAACAGTAGACTATCAAGTCTTAAATAGAGTTGTACCACCTGTAGTCTCAGCAGTTCCAGACGTAGTCTCAACCGTACAGAAAGTACAGCAGGCTCAAGTAGGCTGGTATTCAGTTATTGACCTTTCAAATGCTTTCTTCTCCATTTTCATCTCTGAGAAGAGCCAACACCAGTTTGCCTTCATGTGGGAAGATAGCAATTTGCATTTATTGGGCTGCAGTGGGGGATCTGGACTCATCAGCTTGTTGCCAAACTTGGTCAGGAGGAATTTTGACTTTGGGCAGGTCTTGAGTGTAATAATATACTATATTGGTTGTATTATGATGATATAGGAAACAGAAGAGCAGGCTAGGACTGACTCGAACGTGACGGTGACACACATGACCAACCTGGGCTTGTTAATAAATCCAGCAAAGTTCCAAGGACCTGCTCACACAGTGAAATTCTTAGGAATCACGTAGACAGGAGCCACCAGAACTATTCCACAAGTGACTAAGAGTAAGCTGATATCACTACCCACCACTAGAAACAAGGAAGAAGCTCAGTGTTTGCTTGGTTTATTTGGACTTGGGAGTATGCATATTCCATACCTGTGAATATTGATGGCTCCTTTCTATAAGACTACACAAAAGAAACCTGTATTTGGGTGGAGACCTGAAACAAAGTAAGCCATGTCTGAATTACAAAAGGCAGTCATGCTTTCAACACCTTTGGCCCTTAAGAAACCCCAGGCAGATGTGGATTTGGACCTGTCTTTCATGCATACCAATGCAGACTGGAGCTTGTGGCAAAAGCCCATGAGTGCCTCCCAGCAGTGACCATTGGGATTTTTTTTTTTTTTTAGAAAGGGCACAACCAATTACTTCCTCAAATATCCATTTTTCTCTCTCTTCTTCTGGTACCCCTATAATACGAATATTGTTCTGTTTATATTGGTCACACAGTTCTCTCAGTATTCTTTCATTCCTAGAGATCCTCTTTTTTTCTCTGGGCCTCAGCTTCTTTGTAGTCCTCTTCTCTAATTTCGACTTCATTTATCATCTCCTCCACCGCATCTAACCTGCTTTTAAATCCCTCCATTGTGTTCCTTAATGATTGGACCTCCATCTTAAATTCATTCCTAAGTTCTTGAATATTTTTCTGTACCCCCATGAGCATGTTTATGATTTTTGGTTTGAAATCTCTTTCAGGAAGATTGATGAGTTGTTTCACTTGAGCCCTTTTACTGGTGTTTGTGGGATTCGGGTTTGAACCAGGTTCCTTTGATGTTTCATATTTGTACGTGGCACCCTCCAGAAGCTCTACTCTCTGGAACTACTCAGCCCCTGGAGCGATGTTGGGGTTTGTAGGGGAGCAATGCTGGTGCCTGGGGGAGGGAAGAGCTGTTTCCTGCTTCCCAGCTGCTATGCCTGTCTCCGCTGCCAGAACCAGTGGGCCAAACACACAGGTGTAAGCCTCTGTGCTTTGCATTTGTAGCTGCCATAGGTAGGGCTTCCCTCTGGCTGGCATGATGCCAGGACAGGAGCTGCTGCTTTGCGAGCCAGGTGCCAGCTGGCTGGGAGGAAGGTGCAGCAGGCTGCATATCACGGTGGGGGACCTTGGGTATGGAGTGCTTGAAGACTGTGAAAGTTCCCAACCTGCTGTGCAGAGTGCACCTGGACAATTTTGTCTACATGTCCTTTCTCCTGAGCAGTAAGCTCTGGGCAATCCTTGCCGCTTTAGCAGCCCTCTCACTTTTAGGAAATCTCTCAGACTGCTTACCCAGGTCAGCTGGCTATGAATCCGTGTGTTCCACAAGCAGCTGGAATCTCAGTCTCTCCTGGTATTTCGCCTGTCTTAGCTTTCCAAACCTACTAATCCCCAAGCACCATGCAATGTAGGTTCATGCTCCCAGGGCAGATCTCCGGGGCTAGATGTTCAGCAGTCCCAGGCTTCCACTCAGTCCCCACTCCATTTCTCTTCCTCCCATCAGTGAGCTGGGGTGGTGGATGGGCTTGGGTCCTGAAGGGTCTCAGCTTTGGTATGTTATCCTGTTCCGTTCTGTGAGGTCTGTTCTTTTCTCCAGGTATATGTAGTCTGTCACAGCCTTCTTTCCTGTTGCTCTTTCAGGGTTAGTTGTATTAGTTACATTTTTGTATTACATGTGGTTTTAGGAGGAAGTCTCTGTCTCACCTCTCATGCCACCATCTTTAATGCAGACCATTGGAATTTCTGGACCAGAAAATTCCCAGATGCTACTGCCTGGTAGACACCATTTGAGAGACATTATTAGCATGCTGCTGGGCAACGATACTGCCTCAATGACTGATGGACATAAAATAATTGTGAAATCTAGGACACACATAATGTCTTGGGTGATGTCAGAGAAACACTCTAATTAGGCAGGGCCTGGAAAACTTCCATAATAAAATGGAAATCGTTCATACAGTAGCAAGCTGCCAGGGCAATGCAAGGAGGCTCACATGTATCCCTGAGCAGGTTGCCTCTTTTTCACTAGGACCAATGTTGGAGCCACCTGGCAAACTGCCAGAATGAACTGCTACATGGGCTTTATGTACCCTGTGAACAACTTTCAGCTAAAGAAAGAGCTACTTGGTTTACAGATAGCAGTTTCAAGATGAAGGGACAGTATCCTGTTTTAAATGTTGCTGCATTAAGACCAATGTATGGCAAGACTCTGGTTGAAGAAGGTTAAGCATAAATTAGCTCGGGAATAGCGGCTGCGAAAGGATGCTGCTGAGATATTCAGTTCTTCCCCACATCACTGCAAGTTTCTTTTTCCTACTGGATGCAGTGGGCCCAGGGCCAGGGCTGCAACTGCGTGGGCCAGAGCAGGGAAGATAACCAAACAAGAAATTGTTTTTTTTACCTAATCTTAAATCTTTATGTCAGAATTCCTAAGGATGTAACCATGTGTGTTGTGCCTTTACCCCACCTGGCCAAGTTGGGATTGAGTGAGCTCAGCTGTGCTGCCTAGTATCTGGAAAAGCTCACTAGCTCTGATCCTATGTAACCCTACTTTACATGAGTGGGAGTGGACTGAGGGGGAGCAACTTGCTAGACTAGTATTGCGGCCAGCACACTAGCCAAATCTAATGTTACTCCTACAGGGGGAAAGTCTGGGTAAAGATATATGACAAACAGAGAGGAGGAGAAATTATAGGTGAGGATAATGGGTGGACAAGTGGGTTATACAATGAGGGAAATCCAACATATTAATGCCTCAAGAGTGGCTCAGGGTAATGGAATAATATTATCTCCTAGCAAAATCATACCAGATGCCTACAATGGTGAAACTATGTTTGCCAAGACCACCTCTGCTGCCACAACCTGATAAGGTTGACAGCCTGTCATCCAGAGTTAATCACTTTCTGAGAAACTCTGGTCATAAGGCTTTATAGGGCAAACAAGTTGTCTTTAAATCTGTGCCTATCTCACAGTGGCTTCTCCAAATATCTGGCCTATCTGTAGTTACTATTGTTCTATCTGTTGTATAAATTTAAAGCAGATGTAAGTGCTATGGGAGGTATGATTGTTTTTGCTTTATCTGTGTTGGAAGGCCAGCTGATACACAAAGAATGATACTTTTTCTCATGTTTTCATGCTCTGTCTCTCTGGTTTAGAATTTTTAAGCTAAGCATTGAACAAGTTGAATCTGTGATGTTACCTCATATTGAAATTTTATCTTACTTAAAAGACGAATTATATATTCTATATTAACATAAGAAATATGCTGAACTTAGTTTCTAGGCAACTAGACAATTGTTTGAAATATTCAAAGTAACATTGTAAAAAATACAAATATATGCAAATATGTTAATATATATTGCAAAGTTATAATTATTTTCCTCAACCAAAATGGAGTATTTCTCGACTTACCAGCTGATAGTGCTCTGCTTTTCTTAACATGTTCTCTATTTTCTTGAATAAAGACTGTGACTTTTCGTGGAAGATGAATAAAATAGGCATGACCTTTTTGTATGTATGCTTATTTTCTGCTTTCAGTAGAGCTATACTATATTTACAATGGTGAGAGCAAAACTATTTTGGCTAATAACTTTGGGATAAGGTCAAATTTCTATTTAACCGACATTTAATTGTCAAATTGCTTATCACTGAGTTCTGTGTCTTCGTATGTGAAAAATATAAGCAACTTAATTATAAAAATTATTTATTGTATCGAAGGCCTACTTCTAGTGGATGGCCCACTAATTTGTAGGTTTTCATCAGGGTACCAGAGGGATATCTTCTAGACTATGACTTGAAACATAGTACTGACTCCTAGTTTTAATGGGAAAAATGTGTTTAAAAAAAATTAATGCATAGCAAATTTGACATTTTCCTCCACAATTACACATTAGGTGTTTAAAAAACTATAAAGATGACAATCCTATAAGATGAAGAGTCAGACTATTAAAATGGTTCTAAATGTTTTTGGTCAATGAAAAAATTCATCAAATGAAGGAGGTAGAGATCATCTATTCAACTTATGTTTTCTTGCCAACTGTACACATGACAACAAATATCTCCAACTCACTCACTTAGATCTTTTGATCCATTCTTTTTTTGCACTGTCAAATAAATTAAATCAGAAAGTAAATGATACAAAAGACCAGAATATATTTAGTTTAAGTACAACTTGGCTGGTGTGCAGATAATGCAGTTATTTCAGAAAATAATTTTCCTATTCTCTCTTCAGTTCTGACAAAAAGCTAACACTAGACACATTCATATATCTCCCTTGATTTTGTGACATACATTTGAAAATACTTTTTGAAAACTTGGATTTCTGAAACCTTGCTTTAAATTAACATACAGTAATTCCACTACATTTGTTTATAAGTGGTATTAGCAATTACCCAGTGTAAGTCTGGAGAGAGTAAATCCCAGGTGAAAATACCTCTAAAAATCGAAATCAGTCAAAGGGAGAAATAAAGTTTAAAATCCATTTATTGCTTACAAACTACAGTCCAGCGCCATCTCTCTTGCCTAATCCGGAAGAAGCAAGCAAGTAAGCAAGCCAGCCCCTCCCCTTAAACTCTTAGGTTCAGAAAAGCCCTCCGGTTGCCCAGGTAATTACCCATTAGCATGGAGATGAACTTCCCTTCATCCCTGAGGAAATGCAAATGCACTAAAGCCTGGCCAGAAATTCTGAAAATGCTACCACTTTAGCCACAGGCCATCCCTCCAGATATCTCACCTTACAATCTACTCTTCTCCCTCATCTGAAATGGTCTCTGGGTGAGAAAACTGGAGCCTTGTGTCCAGACTAATGACAAAACAATAGTAACAGCAACAAAATCATGACAACCCTCAAGATAGAGGATTCAGGCAGGTTCAAAGACCTTTTCAGATTAAGTCCATAGCTCTCCCATTCCAGCAGGCAGGCAGTAGCTGAAGAGGTAGGGGGTTCAGGGCAGTTATCATATGGCAGCGGCAGCCAGGGGGCACATCCAGGCCACAAGGACTATAGGAGAAAATAACCTTAAGTGCGATAAGATACATTTTAATAACAACAGCATAGGCAAATCCTGTCCATCAGGTGGGATACATTCAAGAGAGCAGTCTTGTGATAAAACAGTGGCAGGAATGGGATTTTGCCCTGGTCTAGTATACCAGGCTTTCACCCACCTCTCTGTGGGAGTTACAGATGGTTCAATATGTAGGTCTACAGAAGGTATATGCACAGGCCATAAAGATAAAACAAAACTTCCCCACGAGATGATCTTACCTCATGGACACTGTGGGTACGCTACCATAACCTTTGGGGACCATCCAGTTATTATTCCAGGAATACACACGAGGCCACCTTCCAGGTCTTTCACCCAAGGTTCCAGAAGGGCCAGCAACTGCTGGTCCATGTGTCAAAATGTCCAGGGCCATGTCCATTAGACAGTTTCTCTAAGGCTTAATGCAGAAGGGGCTGGCAGCATGATGTTGCTCTGCTGACCATATTTTGGCTTCAATGACTTTTTTGGTTTGCACATACAGTTGTATAGGAAAGGCAGCAATATATTAGTGTGTCCACAAGGCTCAAAGCTCATTTTCGGGGCATCTCACTCAAACATTGCAATATCCATAGGCAAACTGATCAACCCCATTGATTATTAGTGTCTGCCTTCAGGCCAGATTTCCACAAACCACTGTACCTCTCTACCCTGCCTGCCCTTGTAGGATTATATTGTCCATGAAAATTCTACTTTACTCCTAATGGCTGCACCCATTCTTGTAATGCATGTCCAGTAAAGTGGGTGCCTTGATCACTCCCAATCACCTACGGCAGGCTACAGGCTGCAAAGAGATGTTCCAGGCCCCTTGGTGGTTGGCTGATCTGCACGACATGCAGGAAAGGCATCCAGTAGCCCAGTAGCTGTGTCCACACAAGTCATGGCATACCGATATTCATCTGATATGGGCCAATATAGTCTATTTGTCACCTGACAGAGAGTAATGGCCCCCTTACTATTGTACCATGTTGCTGTGGGACTCGAGATAAGTCCCTCTTAGGGCACACAAGGCACTCGTTTTGGGCTCTGCTGACTTCTTCAAAGGTCAATGGAAAGCCCAACCTATGGGTACAGCCCACATTGTCTTTTGGCCCATGTGCAACAAATGATGGTATAGCCATTGGCCCACATCAGAGGCAGGCTTTCCTTCTAGCCAACACACCTGGGCCAATGTGTCTGCTTCATCATTCATTGATAGATTTTTGAATGTTGTACCACCCTTGCATCCCTGGGATGAATCCCACTTGATCATGATGTATGATTTTTTGATGTACTTTTTAACTCGGTTTGCAAATAATTTGAGTATTTTTGCATCTATGTTCATCAGGAATATTGGACTAAATTTCTTTTTCTGTGGTGTCTTTGCCTGGTTTTGATATTAGAGTGATGTTGGCCTTGTAGAATTAGTCTGAGAGTATTCCCTCTTCTTCTACTCCTTGGAAAACTTTAAGGAGGATGGGTATTAGGTCTTTACTAAATGTTTGATAGAATTCAGCAGTGAAACCATCTGGTGCATGCCTTTTGTTCTTTGGTAGTTTTTTTATTACCAGTTCAATTTCTCAACTGGTAATTGGTCTATTCAGATTTTCTGTTTCTTCCTGGGTCAGCCTTGGAAGGCTGTATTTTTCTAGAACGTTGTCCATTTCTTCTAGGTTATCCAGTTTGTTACCATATAATTTTTCATAGTATTCTCTTAATTCTTTGTACTTTTGAGGTGTCCATGGTGATTTTTGCTTTCTCATTTCTGATTCTGCTTATGTGTGTACACTATTTTTCTTGATGAGTCTGGCTAGTTTATCTATTTTGTTTACTTTCTCAAATAACCAGCTCTTGCTTTCAATTTTATTCTTTCAATTGTTTTATTCTTCTCTTCATTTATATCTGCTGTAATCTTTATCATGTCCCTCCTTCCACTGACTTGTTTTTCCTTTCCTAGGTTCATTGTGAGTTTAGACTGTTCATTTGGGATTGTTCTTCTTTCCTGAAGTACGCCTGTGCTGCAAAATACTTCCCTCTTAGCACGGCCTTCCTGCATCCCATAGATTTTGCAGAGTTGAATTGTTGTCATTAGTCTCCATACATTGCTTGATCTCTGTTTATATTTAGTAATTGATCCGTTGGTTATTTAGGAGCATGTCATTAAGCCCCCATGTGTTTGTGGGCTTTTTCACTTTCTTTGAATAATTTATTTCTACTTTTATACCTTTGTGATCTGAGAAGTTGATGGCATAATTTCAATCCTTTTTAATTTACTGAGGCTCTTCTTGTGGCCAAGTATATGATCTATTCTTGAAAATGTTCCATGAGCACGTGAGAAGAATGTGTATCCTGTTGCTTTCGGAAGGAGCATTCTTTCTGTAGATGTCTGTTAGATCCAAATGGTCTAATATGTTGTTAGAGCCTCTCTATTTTCTGTCTGGGTGATCTGTCCTTTAGAATGAGTAGTGTGTTGAAGTCTCCTAAAATTAATGCAGTCCATTCTATTTCCCCATTTAATTCTGTTAGTATTTGTTTCACATATGTAGGTCATCCTCAGTTGGGTGCATAGATGTTTATAATAGTTATGTCCTCTTGTTGGACTGATGCTTGTAGCATTAGGGAATGTCCTTTTTTGTCTCTTGTGACTTTCTTTGTTTTTAAGTCTATTTTGTCTGATACAAATACTGCAACTCCTGCTTTTTCCTCCCTATTAGTTGCATGATATATCTTTTTCCATCCCTTCACTTTTAGTCTGTGTATATCTTTGGGTTTGAAATGAGTCTCTTGTAGGAATCATACAAATATCTGCTGTTTTTTTTTATCCATTCAGTGACTCTATGTCTTTTTTTATTAAGGTATTATTGATATATATTCTTATGAAGGTTTCATATGAAAAAAATGTGGTTACTACATTTACCCATATTATCAAGTCCCCACCCATACCCCAATGCAGTCACTGTCCATCAGTGTAATAAGATGACACAGATTCACTGTTTGCCTTCTCTGTGCTACACTGTTTTCCCCGTGACCCCCCACACCATGTATACTAAACATAATACCCCACAATCCCCTTCTCCCACCCTCCCCATCCACGCTCCAACAACCCTCCCCTCTGGTAACCAGTAGTTCCTTCTGGCGTCTCTGAGTCTGCTACTATTTTGTTCCTTCAGTTATGCTTCATTGTTATACTCCACAAATGAGAGAAATCATTTGGCACTTGTCTTTCTCTGAGGCTTATTTCACTGAGCATAATATCCTCCAGCTCCATCCATGTTGTTGCAAATGACAGGATTTGTTTCCTTCTTGTGGATGAATAGTATTCCATTGTATATATGTACCACATCTTCCTTATCCATTCATCTACTGATGGACACTTAGGTTGCTTCCATATCTTGGCTATTGTAAAAAGTGCTGCGATAAACATATGGGTGCACATGTCTTTTTGAATCTGAGAAGTTGTATTCTTTGGGTAAATTCCAAGGAGTGGGATTCCGGGGTCAAATGGTATTTGTACTTTTAGTTTTTTGAGGAACCTCCATATTGCCTTCCACAATGGTTGAACTAGCTTATATTCCCACCAGCAGTGCAGGAGGGTTCCCCTTTCTCTGCATCCTCGCCAGCATTTGTTGTTCTTAGTCTTTTGGATGTTGGCCATCCTTACTGGTGTGAGGTGATATATCATTGTGGTTTTAATTTGCATTTCCCTGATGATTAGTGATGTGGAGCATCTTTTCATGTGTCTGTTGACCATCTGAATTTCTTTTTTGGAGAACTGTCTCTTCATATCCTCTGCCCATTTTTTAATCAGGCAATTTGCTTTTTGGATGTAGAGGCATGTAAGTTCTTTATATATTTTGGATGTTAACCCCTTGTCAGATGTCATTTACAAATATATTCTTCCATACTGTAGGATGCCTTTTTGTTCTGTTGATGATGTCCTTTGCCGTACAGAAACTTTTTAGTTTGATGTAGTCCCATGAGTTCATTTTTGCTTTTGTTTCCCTTGCTCGAGGAGATGCATTCAGGAAGAAGTCGCTCATGCTTATTATTTTCAGGAGATTGTTGCCTATGTTGTCTTCTAAGAGTTTTATGCTTTCATCACTTACATTCAGGTCCTTGATCCATTTCGAGTTTACTTTTGTGTATGGGGTTTAATGACTATGTCTTTTGATCGGTGCATTCAGACAGTTTACATTTAGGGTGATTATCAATAGTGTGTACTTATTGCCTTTGCAGGCTTTAGATTCGTGCTTACCAAAGGTTCCAGGGTAATTCCCTTACTATCTAACAGTCTAAATCACTTCGTATGCTATTACAGACACAACCTAAAGTTTTTTTTTTTTCCTTCCTTCCCTATTCTTTATGTTAGTATATTTTGTACTCTTTGTCCATCCCTGGATTTACTTTAGGGTAGTTGATTTGATTTTGCATGTGTTTAGTAATTAATTGTTCTACTTTGCTGTGGTTTTATTTCCCCTGTGACATCTACCTAGCCTTAGGAATACTTCCATTTACAGCAGTCAGTCCAAAATGCATTGTAGAGATGGTTTGTGGTAGGTCAATTTTCTCAGCTTTTCTTAACTGAAAATTGTTTAATCCCTACTTCAAATTTAAATGACAACCTTGCCGGGTAGAGTATTATTGGTTCAAGGCCTTTCTGCTTCACTGCATTAAATATATCCTTACACTCCCTTCTGGCCTTAAGGTTTCTGTTGAGAAATCTGATGATATCCTGATGGGTTTTCCTTTGTATGTGAACTTTTTTCTCTGCCTAATTGTTTTTAAGTGTGTCTTTATCCTTGACCTTTGCCTTTTTAATTATGTATCTTGATGTAGTCTTCCTTTGGTCCCTTGTGTTGGGAAATCTGTGCACCTCCATGGCATGAAAGACTATCTCCTTCACCAGATTAGGGAAATTTTCAGCAATTACCTCCTCAATAACACTTTATATCATTTTTTTCTCTCTTCTTGTTCGGGTACCCATATAATGTGGATATTGTTCTGTTTGCCTTGGTCACAGTTTTCTCAATATTCTTTCATTCTTAGAGATCCTTTTATTTCTCTGAACCTTAGCTTCTTTGTATTCCTCTTCTCTAATTTCTATCCCATTTACCGTCTCTTCAACTATATCTAATCTGCTTTAAATCCCTCCATTATATGTTTCATTTCAGATATGGAAATTCTTAATGATTGAATGCCTTAAATTCGTCCCCGAGTTCTTGAATATTTTTGTGTACCTCCATGAGCATGTTTATGATTTTTATTTTAAACTCAGGAAGATTGGTGAGTAGTTTCATTTTGTCCTTTTGTTGGGTTTGTGAGACTTTGGTCTGAACCTGGTTCCTTTGATGTTTCATAATTCTGTGTGGTGCCATCTAGTGCCCAGAAGTTCTGGTTTCTGTAGCTGCTCGGCCCCTCGTGAGGGTGGGTGTAGTAGGGGAGTTGCACTGGTGCCTGGTGGCAGGAAAGAGCTGTTTCCTGATTCCCAGCTACAGTGCCTGTCTCCAGTGTCAGAGACAGTGGGCCAAGCACACAAGTGTAAGCCTCTGTGCTTGGCGCCTCTAGCTGTTGTAGGCAGGGCCTCCCTCTGGCTGGCGTGACCCAGTGCAGTGACTGCCATTTTGCGAGCCAGTACTGGCAGGCCAGGAGGAAGGTTCAGCAGGCTCCGTGTCACAGTGGGGGGTCCTTGGTGCTGTGCAGTCATCCAGGGGCATGGGGCGCCTGAAGCTCTTCAAAGTTCCCAACCCGCTAGGCAGAATGCGCCTGGACAACTTTGTACACCTATCCCTTCTCCTGCGTAGCAAGCTCCGTGCAAACCCCGCCCCTTCGCAGCCGTCTCACTGCTAGGAAGCCTCAGACCGCCTGCCTTTCCTTTGTCCCAGAGTGGCCAAATGTGATCCCTGTCCTCGAGAATCTGTCTTTCAGCACCCTGCCTGTTGCAGCTTCCCAACCTCAGCAACCTCCAGAGCACCACACAATGTATGTCTGGTCCAAAGCAGACCTCCAGGGCTGGGTGTTCAGCAGTTCTAGGGTTCCACCCACTCCCCGCTCCATTTCTCTTCCTCCTGCAGGTACACTGGGGTGGGGGAAGTGCTCAGGTCTCGTTGGATCAAGGCTTTTGTACGTTACCTTGTTTCGTGAGGTGGCCGGCTCTGTTCGTGAGGTCTGTATGCAGTCTGGTGCAGACTTCTCTCCTGTTGCTTTTTCAGGCTATTTGTATTAATTATATTTTCACACTATATGGGGTTTGGGAGGAATTCTCTGTCTCACCTCTCATGCCACCATCTTGAATCTCCTATTTTGACAATATTAATTCTTCCTTTCCATGAGCATGGGATGTATTACCATTTATTTGTATCTTCTTCAATGTCATTCATGAGTATTTTGTAGTTTTCAGGGTATAGTTACTTCACCTCCTTGGTTAGGATTATTCGTATTTTATTCTTTTTTTGTGCGGCTGTAAATTGAGTTGTTTTATTTCTCTTTCTTATAGTTCATTACTACATAGGAATGTAACAGATTCTGTATTCATTTTGAATCCTGCAACTTTCTAGTAGTTTTGGAGTGGATTCTTTAGAGTTTTTTATGTATAATATGTCATCTGTAAACAGTGACTGTTTTAACTTCTTACCAATCTGGATAGCTATGTTGAATTTTGTCAAATGGTTCTTCAGCATGTGTTGAGATAATAATGTGATTATTCCTTTTGTTGATGTGGTGTGTGATGTTGATGGATTTTTAAAAAATACTGTACAACCGTGGGTCTGTGAAATCAATTTTCCTTGGTCATGATGGATGATCTTTTTGATGTATTTTTGAATTTGGTTTGGTCTTATTTCATTTAGTATTTTTGCATCCATGTTCATCAGGGATATTGGTAATTTTTTTTTTTTTTTTTTTGGTGTCTTTGCCTGGTTTTAGTTTTAGAGTGATGCTGGTCTCGTAGAATGAGTTTGGGGGTATTCCCTCCTCTTCTAGTTTTTGGAAAACCTTAATGAGGATGGGGCTTAGGTCTCTAAATGTTTTATGAAATTCAGTGATGAGGTCATCTAGCCCATCAGTTTTGTTCTTAGGTAGTTTTTTGGTTTCCCATTCTATTTCATTGCTGGTAATTGGTCTTTTCAGATATTGTTTTTTCCTGGGTCAATCTTGGAAGGCTATATTTTTTTAGAAAGTTGTCTATTTCTTCTAGGTTATCCAATATTTTAACATATAATTTTTCATACTATTCTCTTACTAATTCTTTGTATTTCCAAGGTGTCCACTGCGGCTTTTCCTTTCTCACTTCTGATTCTGTGTATGTGTGTACAGTCTCTTTTATTCTTGATAAGTCTGGCTAGGGGTTTATGTACTTTACTGATTTTTCTTGAAGAACCAACTCCTAGTTTCATTGATACTTTGTATTGTTTTATTCTTATTTATTTCTGCTCTGATCTTTATTATTTCCCTCCTTCTGCTGACTTTGATCCTCATTTGTTCTCCTAGTGTCATTAATTGTGAGTTTATAGAGTGTTAATTTGGGACTTTTTTCTTGAGGTAAGTCTGTAGGGCTATTTGCTTTCTCCTTAGAACAGCCTTCACTGAATTCCACAGGTTTTGGGGTGTTGAATTGTTTTCATTTGTCTATATTGCTCGATGTCTGTTTTTATTTGGTTATAGATTCATTATTTAGGAGCATGTTTTGAACTTTCCAAGTGGTTGTAGGCTTTTTTTTCTTTGTGTAATTTATTCCTCGTTTTATGCCTTTGTGGTCTGAGAAGCTAGTTGGCATATTTTCCACTTTTTGAATTTACTGAGGCCTTTCTGTGGCCTACTATTTGATCTACCCTGGAAAACATTCCATGTATACTTGAGAGGAATGTGTATCCTGCTGCTTTTGCATGGAGTGTTCTGTAGATGTCTGTTGGGTCCATCAGTTCTCCTGTGTTGTTCAGTGCTTCTTTCTCCTTATTTTCTGGTTGATCTGTCTTTTGGAGTAACTGATGTGTTGAATACTCCTAAAATGTATGCTTTGTATTCTACTCCCCATCTGATTCTGTTAATATTTGTTTCCCATATTTAGGAGCTCTTATATTGTGTGCATATTTACAATAGCTATTTTCTCTTGTTGGACTGACCCTTTTATCATTATGTAATGTCCTTGTCTCTTATTATTTTGTTTTGAAATCTTGTCTTATACAAATACTGCTATTACTGGGTTTTTTTCTCCCTATTATTTTCATAAAATGTGCTTTTCCATCTCAATTTTTAAGTCTGTGTGTCTTTGGGAGTTTGAAGTGTGTCTCTGCAGACAGCATGTATAGATGTGTCTTGCTGTTTTATCCATTCAGTGACTCTATGTCTTTTGATTGGTGTTTTCAGTCAATTTATATTTCGGGTTATTACTGATAGTCATGTACTTATTGCCATTGCATGCTTTACATCTGTGGTTATCAAAGGTTCAATGGCAGCTTTCTTACTATCAGTCTGACTTTACTCACTTATCCTATTTCAAGCACGATCTAACTGTTCTTCTTTTTCCCTCTTCTTTCTCCTCCACTCTTTATATATTAGGTGTCATATTATTTACTCTGACTTTGGGAGTAGTTTTAAGTTTGAATTTGCATATTGACTGATTGTTCTACTTTATGTACTGTGGTTTTATTTTCTCTAGTGACAGCAGTTTAGCCTTAGGAGCACTTCTGCCTGTAGCAGTCCCTTTAAAATACAATGTCGAGATGGTTTGTGGGAGATAAACTGCCTCAACTTTTGCTAATCTGGAAATTAATTCCTGCTTCAAATGTAAATAATAATCTTGCCAGATAGATGAATATTCTTGATTTGAGGCCCTTCTGTTTCAATGCATTAAATATATCATTCCACTGCCTTCTGGCCTGTAATGTTTGTTTTGGCTGACAAATCCGATGATAGCCTGATGGTATTCCTTTGTACATGATCCTTTTTCTCTGGTTACTGTTTATACTCTGTCCTCAACCTTTATCTTTGCCATTTTAATTATTATATATCTTGGTGTTGTCATCCTTGGGTCCCTTGTGTTGGGAGATCTGTGCACTTCCATAATCTGAGAGACTATCTCAATCTCCACATTGGGGAAGTTTTCAGCAATTATTTCCTCAAAGAATTTTCTATCCCCTTTGCTCTTTCTTCTTCTTCTGGTACCCCTATAATGCAAATATTGTTCCATTTGGATTGGTCACACAGATCTCTTAATATTTTCATTCCTGGAAATCCTTTTTCTTTTTGTGCCTCAGCTTCTTTGTTTCCTGGTCTCTAATTTCTATTTCATTTACCATCTCCTCTACCTCATCTAATCTGCTTTTTAATCCCTCCTGGGTATGTTTCATTTCAGATACTGTATTTTTTCAAAACTGTCTGTCTTTGTTGAAGTCCTCCCTATGATCTTGAAGATTTTCCTGTAGCTCTGTGAGCATGTTTGTGATTTTTATTTTGAAATCTTTATCAAGAAAGTTGGTGATATCAGTTTCACTTGGCCCTCTGTTTGGTGTCTGTGATTTTTGTACAATTTTTTCTTCCTGTGTCATTTTTCTAGTGATTCCTATGGAATAATAACTTTGTAGTAGTCTCTAGTGCCCAGAAGCTCTACTCTCTGGAGCTGCACAGCACCTGGAGCAATGGCAGGTCTCAGGTGAGCAGGACCAGTGCCTGATGGGAGGAAAGAGCTCTTTCCTGATTCCCAGCTGCAGTTCCTGTCTCCACCAGCAGATCCAATGATCTGAGCAAGCAGGGAGCTACAGCCCTGTAACTGCCATCAGTGGGTAGGGGGTTCTCCCTTTGGCTGGCCTGTCATGATGGTGGGGGCAGCGGGTGTGTGAACCAGTGCCAGCCAGAAGAGGTAGCAGGCAATGTATCACAGTGGGGGGCTTAGAGGATGTGTTGCTAGTGAGGGGCGGGCATGGAGCATATGAAGCTCCTGAAAGTTCCCAACCTGCTGGGCTGATTGTGCTGGGATGATTTTGTTCACCTGTCCTTTCTCCTGCATAGCAATCTCTCTGTGTAATCCTTGCCCCTTTAGCACTCCTCTCGCTGTTGGAAAATCTTTCAAAAGTGCCCACCTTTCTTTTGTCCTGGAGTGGCTAGTTATAGATATCTGCTCTCCACAAGCAGCTGGAATCTGTCTCTTGAGTATTCTGCCTATCTTTGCCTTCCCACTAAACTCTAGAGCACCATGTAGTGTGGGTTCATGCTCCCAGATCAGATCTCCAGGGCTGGGTGTTTAGCAGTACTAGGCTTCTACTCCCTCCCCACTCTGTTTCTCTTCCTCGCACCTGTGAGCTGGGGTGGGTTGAGGGTTTCGGTCTTGCTGGATCGTGGCTCTGATACTATCCTTTTCTATGAGATTTTTCCCCAGATGTAGGCAGTGTGTTTTGTTTTCTCAGGGTCACTCTTTCAGGATTAGTTGTTTGCTGTATTTTTGTGTTATATGTGGTTTTGAGAGGTTCCTGCCTCATTCCTCATGCTACCATCTTTTCCCCCTCTTTCAAGGGTTTTATTTATTACAGCTTGCTTGGGATCACTAGCCAGCCTCCTGTCTCTCTGTCCCATCTGGCCATGTTGCGCTCTCTCCTTCTCTGCTGGCCCCTTCTGGGAGGAACTCCATGCACAGGATCCTTGGTGACTGGCAGACCAATTACATACCAGGAACAGACAGGAAAAGAGAATCGCTGTTTTCTCACCACCTCTTGTCCCAGATCAACTGCAGGCTCTAGTGTGGTAAACACCTATTGGTTAAGTAAATTGACTAAGACCAAGCAGGAAATTCTGGAAATACCATTTTCACCACTGGGCATAATGCTAATCTAGGGTAGTGACTGGCATGTGGTTGAACACTGAGGAAATTACTGCTTTTGGTATTATGCTGTCGCTGTGCAACAAGAAACTGGGGCTTTGCATTTTATTTCCTTCACATGCTGCAGTTAATACAGTGTACATAAAGGAATGTAATGGTACCTTTTTGTCTTACAGGGTTCTAAAGTCAAATATCTGGAGAATAATAATGGCAGGAAAGTCATCGTTTTTTGAAGTAAGTCTCCTTGAAGATGGTGGAGTTGGGAAAAGTTCTGTAATGAACAGATACGTGACAATACATTTGATACCCAGCTCTTCCATTCAGTAGGCATGGAATTTTTAAATAAAGATTTGGATATTTGGATGTGGATGGACATACTGTTACCATGCAGATTTGGGACACAGCTGGCCAAGAGTGATTCAGAAGCCTGAGGACACCATTTTACAGAGGTTCTGACTGTTGCTTGCTTACTTTTAGTGTCGATGATTATCAAAGCTTCCTGAATTTGAGTAACTGGAAGAAAGAATTAATATATTACACAGATGTGAAAGAGCCCGAAAGCTTTCCTTCTGTGATTTTGGGTAACAATATTGACCTAAATGAATGGCAAGTGTCCACAGAAAAAGCCTAAGCCTGATGCAGGGACAATGCTAGCTATCCTTACTTTGAAACAAGTCCAAAAGATGCCAAGAATGTTGCAACAGCCTTTGAGGAAGCAGTTCGAAGAGTGCTTGTTACTGACAGGTCAGATAACTTGATTCAGACAGTCAGTCTGCACCAAAAGCCCAAGCCTAGCTTATCTTGCTGTTGACTGTTAAGAGAGGTTGCTCGTGTGTTCTGACTAACTCACACACATACACAGATAAACACAGTGTGGAGGAAATAGCATTTTCAGCAATGGATCATCTACTCATATAATTAAACCAACCATGTCTACTTCATTAGTCGGGTAGGAGAAGAGACACATCTACTCACAGAAGAATTTATTTACCCCTTAATGGTAGCTTACATTTACAAATTATAATGGATGTCTAATAATGTTTAATTGTGTAACTTACAGGGTTAATAAATGAAAAATCAAGACTTTAAATCAAAACACTTGAATATTCTAGAAGTTGTTTTTACACCTGGGACAACGGAGAACTACTGTTTTATGTGTCTGTATTTTTACATAACTCGCATTCAGTTCCTGGTTCAGAGAAAAGATTCCCTAAAGCACTAACAGTAGATATTAAAGATTAAAATCTAATGCATTTGCATTGCAGTTATTTATTCATTCTCTTAAAAATTATCTAAGTGTTCATGTTTTCATTTTCCAAAGCAAATCTGATCTCACTAGTAGTCACTTGTCATTTGTATGCCACACTTGCACCCCTGCCAACACAGAAACCAACTTTTATAACTCTCGGAGGAATTACTAAGGATTGTACTTTGTGTGAACGTAAACAAAGATATCTTTTGTCATGTACTTATTTAGTGTTTTATCTGCCACTGAACATTGTTTATTGATTTGCTCTTGAGGTTTTTAGTCCACTTGTGTGACCAGACAGTAATGAAGCAAATTGGGGAGGAGGATGGAAGGTGTTAGATATTTTGAAAGACGAGATTGATAAATTTTTCTCCCTGGTTCCATTAATTGGGAACTAGCGAAGAATACTGTTAGACCAAGTCAAGTTTTGAAACTCTACCATAACAGTTTGGCTATAAGCAAAACATTTTAAGATTTTTAATTCAGGGAAATTAAATCTCTTCATATTCTCTACAGACAGCTGTAGTTTCTATTATTTATAATCAATGCACCCTCTCCCCAAAGAATCCTCCATCTAAAACACAAAATAGGAATTCACAGTTAACAAATTCATGTATTATAAATACTACACATTCCTTTATTTTTTCTCTAGGGAACTTGCTTTTTAAAAAGAAATGTATTCCTATTGTTTTGTGATTTGTCCTTTTAATGTATGTGGACATATTTCCATCATAGTAGACCTGCCTCATTTGTTAGGTATATGGGTTACGTAATAATTTATTCAAACCCTTCTTGATGATAGACATCCAGCAATACTATACCAAATATCAGTTTCCCACACTTTGGTCAACAGTGGGTATTAGGAGTAAACCTTTTGTTCATTTTTGAATAGATGATAGTCACATTACTGAAAATCAAAAGGCACAAGGCACATAGGGCTCTACCCTTGCCACCCAGTTCCTGGCCCTGGATGCAGCCATGTGTTAGTTTCTTGGGTATCCATCTAGGTATTTACTTCATAAGAAAAGTATATTGTATTAGTTCTCTAGGGCTATCAAAACAAAATGCAGACAGGGTAGCTTAAACAATGGGAATTTTTCTCATACCTCTGGAGTCTGAAGTCCGAGGTCAAGGTGTTTGGTAGGTTTGGTTTCTCCCAAGGACTCTATTCACAGCTTGCAGACCTTTGCTTTTTATCCTGCCTTTTATAAGGACACTGGTCAGATTGGATTAGTGAACACTCTAATGGGCTCAGTAATGTAATCATCTCTTTAAAGACCTGCCTCCAAATGCAGTCACATTCTGAGGAACTAAGGCAGGCCTTCAACACTGGGATTGAAGGGGGAAGAGGGAGGCTTAGCTCTTAACACGTGTGTGTGTGTATGTGCGTGTGTATGTAGGTATTTACAAAATGTTATTTTAATGCTTCTACAGATTTAACTAATACCTTAGTTTTTTATTTTATTTTTTTCTACTTTTAAGCATCTCCAGTGACCTTTTTCATGCTAAATATTCAGGGATCTAGAGCTAGGAAGCAAAAAAGAAAATTGATCAAGGGAAGAGCTCTTCATGTATGTAGATAGGCTAATGGAAGGGAGAGAAATCCAGCTTCAAACAGTGATTTAAAGGGATCTGTTAACAACAGCTAACTGAGCAAACACTGTACTGAAATGTGACAACTAAGAGGAAGGGGAACAAAATCTGACTGAAAACATTCAGCCTTTAAAGAAGTTACAAGTAATGAATTGAAAAGCTCTTCAACTAGCAGCAAAATTTGCCTGCAAATCTGATACCTTTGAAGAGAGATTGGCCAGTGTTACTAGGCAAAGGTGAAAAATACAGGAAAAAAAGAGTTGGGGAGAAAAGCGGGTGATGACCATGGCAGCAGCAGTGGTGGCCGCAGCCTCAGAGCCCCAAGGAAGCAAGCAGAAAGGGGAACTGTGAGGTGTACTCCCCAACATGGGGAAGAGGGCCACTAGGTTCCTTAGTTATTTGCCACAGCATGGGGCCAGTTTTTGATGTGTGCTTCCATGCTGTGGGTATAAAGCATTTGGCACAGAGTTTGGTGTCAAGAAAAAGGCTAACTACTGAATGCAGTGGATGGACTAGTATACATTTGACAGCCGATGGAGCAAGTACAGTGTGTGTGGAAGGTAGAAAAGTGCAGTGCCATCAGTGGAGCACTTAATGTTGTCACCTTCTTCGGTCTTGTGAAAAATCCCCTAGTTGAAGTTAAAACATCCTAGGTCTTCCTTGTGTTCAAATAAACCTTGCGTTTGCATTTCTACAAAAACTTGTGTACTTTCTCCTGAAAATCATGATGCTGGCGTGTTTTCTCACAATACTGGTGGCTTGGGTGACCGTGTTAAGCAGAAAATTGGACCTGTGCACAGTCAGGGGACCCTGAGAAGTTCCCACTGTGCACTGCAGACCCAGTTAGTGATGTGACTGAAATATAAAAGAACATGGTGTAGGGCAGAGATCAGTGTTCTCTATGTACATGGAAAACAAGGGCACCAGTGAGGCATCCTAGCAAATGAAATGACAAACCCAGCTTCATGCATAGACTTGCATCACTTTGAGACTGCTTACAGTGTTCTCCCTCTTTCATGCCTGTGTGCTTGCCCAGTACAGTCCCAGTTCTGAGGTGTCACCCACCCAACTCCTGTGCTCATCACTGGACTTTTTCCTGTAAGCTCCTTCAAAGATGCAGTCATATGGAATTTGGTGCCTGACTACAGGAATCTACTCCAGAGACAGGGCTTGTTCCTGCCTCACCCTCACAAGTCGCAAGGAGTGGATGGCTGCTTGCAGAGCATGCTGTCAGGCAGCATCTCCATCCCACCATTCCTGCTAGAACAATACTGAGGGCAGAGTCAACTATATACAATAAACATGTGGTTGTATTTTTCCAATGAGCATGCCTGAAGTTACTCCTGGATTTCTACCTGAGTCTTTATTTTCTCCCAAATGCCTGGCACCTAGTTTGAGGTGTTCTGAGTTTTCTGTAAAATGGATTGATATGATAGTTTGTAGACTTTCAGTAGGGAAGTAGGACTAAAAAGGGAGTGGTGGCAGACTGGGTAGCACTTAAAAATTTTTGTTTCAAGCACTTAAACTTACACTCTTAGCCAAACATCTTTAAGAAATCAAATAAATAGATGGGTAACAAAATGATGGCAGCAACATCATACAAGGATTCTAGACCAAACTTAGAATTACTTGGTCAAGTTACTCAGAAAGGAACAAAATTCTTCAAGTGCTCACAAATCGTACAGGAAATAACTGGTTACATTACTTGCTTTTCAATGAACATTGACTAGTTTACAGTAAGATCCTACACGTTGCAGTACAAAGGAGACCATCTCCTATGCTCTCCCAGTGCACAACGTAAAAAACTAACAGCACAAGTGTTACTGTAATGCAAGCTTTTCTGTTTACAATTCTAAAATTGCATAACAACCTATTACTAGTACAGAAAGCAACAGTTCACTTTGTCTTTAGTTTACTGTCTGAAGGAAAGGAAATAAAAGAACATTACTTGTCACTTGGTCCCAGCTTCCCATGTTAACACACAGGATCACCGTTCCCCATGTGACAAGGGCAGGCATGTGGTATCGGACACTGCAAAAGCCATTTGCTTCCACCTTGTGAGAAATGCTGTGTATACTGCCTATATGTTTCTGTAACCACCTCCCTAAGTACACAGATAAGCCCATGGACAGCCTATCAGCATCATTCCCTACTGCTGAGGCTTTTAGATTGAAATCTTTCTACTAATCTTGACAATGCCATTTGGTTCTGGGTTGTTATAGCAAGATCAAGTTATCTGAATCAAAAAAGTCAAAAGCACATTCTCAAATTCTTAAAAATATTTTAAGATTATTGATAAAGAGCTCTTTATAAATAACTTCACAAGCAAGTATTGATGTGTTGATAACTAAGACACTAAATGTACTATTTTAAAATATAAAGTAAATTCATTCGATTTAGACAAGTAAAACATTTCCAGGTTATTTAACAAAGTACGGTGTACCCATTCCTGAGTATACTCTGTTGTAGTAACATTGTTTCTGAATTATTTTGCATTCAGCTTAAAAGATGTTTCTTCCCAAAAAACTGAACTTTTCTGTCTGCAGAACTGAATTTTTAACTTAATTTAAAACTAATAGCTACATGTGATCAGTGGCCACTGTAGTGGACAGTACAGCTCCATGCAACAATGATTCCAAACTTTTAAAAATTCTGCAACTTCTATCCATGAAGCGTGTCTTAGAACTCCAATATGGAACCCAAATAACACAAATAAAACAACTACTGTGTTTGTGGGAGTATGCATGCCTGTTCAATTTTCCCATCACTGAAGTAGGGGCCCTTCAAGCATATCCATGGAAGAGTAGATCTTGAGGTATGGAGGTAGCTACAATAACTTGGCAATGAAATACGTGGGTGGTAAACCAGGATAGCACCTTTCTGCACTGAGGTGGCCACATCTTAATCTGGGGAACCTGTGAATGCTAATTTACATGGCACAGGGGAATTAAGGCTGCAAATGGAACTAAGGTTGCTCATCAGCTGACCTTAAGATGGGGAGATGATCCAGGACTACCCAGGTGGGCACAATGTAATCATGGAGGGTTCTTAAAAGTAGAGGAAAGAGGCACAAGAGGAAGGTCACAAAGAAATATGACTACAAAGGGATGATCATGGAGCTGCAATGTTGCTGGCTTTGAAGATGGAGAAAGGGGCTAGGAGCCAAGGAATGCAAGTGACCTCTGGAAGCTGGAAAGAACAAAGGAAAAGATTCTTCCTGAGAGCCTGCAGAATAGAATGCAGCCCTGCTGATACTTAATTTCAGCCCATGAGACCCATGCTGGACTTCTATGCTACAGAATGGTTAAGATAGTAAGCTTGTGTTTTCTAAGCCACTAAACTTGTGGTAATTTGTTGGGGTAGCAGTAGGAAACTAACATACAAAAGCTGAAAACCTTGCAGGTGCAAATAAAAAGGAAAGAGGAAGTACCAGCAAAAAGGTAGAAGGTATATCCTATAGAGAAACTGGGGACAAAGGGAGTTCACTTACCCTAGGTCAGGCATTTCAAAGCACTATGGAAAAGGCTGGGGATGGGAGACGACATGGGGGGCTGGAACATAGTAAGTCAAGGTGAAGCTACTTGGAACAATATGGAGCTGATAATATGGAAAAGAACGGGGAATGCATTGTTTGTTTTTCTAGCGTGTATCCCCAATACCTAATCCAGAGCCTAGGCCGTAAGTGCTCAATACTTGCAGAATGGAACTGTGTGGAGAGAACTATGGTTTGCTGTGTTGGATGGTACTGGCATACAGGAAAGGGAATGCAGGAATGAAAGGGATGGTGAGATTTACCAGTCTCAACACAGAAAAGAACCTTTGAAAGGTTCCAAAGCTGAGGCCCTCAGAGTCTCAGATCTGATTGACAAAGTCTGTGTTCAAGTATTAACATGACCTTTCTGAGAAGCTGCTGAAGTTAACATATGAAGAAATCTTCCCTTACAAGGGACTGGAGTTGTTGACTAAATGGACAGGAACCAGGACTCTCACCCATGGTGAAAAAAGCTGTCCCTGGTGCCTAAGGTGACTTGAGCTGCTTCTGAGACAGACAAGTAAAGAAACCAACATGGTGATAAAAGGAACTCTGGATGACCTTGAACTCAAAGAGGATGTGTACATGATGTAAGAAGTAGGGCACTAATTGTAATGAACTTAAAACAGGACTACAAATCTGTGAGGTTACATCAGAAATGCAAAAGACCAACATGAGCCGAAACGTGTGATGTTAAAGAAAACGAAAGCCGCCTTTGGCTACAATCAGGAAAAAGGAAGAAAAATCAGCTGCTTTTAGCACCTCCTACATAAACAATGCAATGCAGATGAGCTGAACTTTTTCTCAGAGAATGACTTTCAAATATCAAGTGTTGAAGAAACAAGATTAGGCAGGCTGTGATCCTCAAGATAGGTGTATTAAAAAAAAACCTAGGTATTTCAATAGCTGGAAATCATATCTCTGCAAATCATATCTTGGATTAACAAATGTGATTGTATAACATTGTATAATCAGTGACATTTGAGAAATTGAGGGATGGAAAAGAGCCATGTGATCAGAGATAGATAAGTGAAAAGACTTTTGGTTTCTGAAAATAGGAATATGTAAACCGAGTGGTTCAAAACATCACGAGAAACTGTACTAAATGCTGGTTTCTGATGATAATGCATACTAGGAGCTCTTATCAAACAGGAACTCAGTTAATGGGAATCCCCAGACAAAAGCAGAGGAGGTTATTATTCATTCACATTCTCCTGGTCTGCTGAAAATGCCAAGCCGTACCAAACATATTTTCTGTTCTGGAAGAGAAATACAGGGGACAATAAGTCATTTTATGCAGTGATTTGGTATCTCCCCAAGAACTGGAGACCTGTAGCCTGAATGATACACACAACGTCTGTGGTGTCCTCAGAGCTACAAGAGCAGGCGCTGGGAGAGGGGGAAAGCACTTGGTATTTCTTGAAAGGGGGACAATTCATAGCTCACCTGAATGTCAATGCCTGAAGAACGTTAACAAAGTACAACACGTCAGTTGATAGCATGGGGTCTCTAGACAGCCTTTGATGTTGACCTTAATCTAGTCCATCTCAACTCTTTCATTCAATAACTGGAATAAAGACAATTTATTATTTTCAAAGATAACAGGCTAGGGCTGGAAATACACTGGAAGACAAAAGGATTCAAAAAGCTCTCCAGGGCTAGGAGAATTAGGTGAAATTAGCAAGATAAAATTTAAGAGGATGCAAAATCCTGTACTTAATTTCTTAAAAACCTAACTGCACAACCGTAGGGTGATGAAAACCTAGGTTAAGAGCAGCTCATTTACAAGAACCCAGAAGTTTTACTGCAGGTTCAACAAAGGGCAGCAGTATGAATACAGTGAAAAATGAAAATGCAACTGCCAAACTTCACTAAGAGAAGATGAAGTCCTCTTCACTAATATCTCTGGGGAGCATAGTCAGTTCTGGGAATCAAACTTTAAGGATCAATAACTTTGAACTGTTTGTCGGGATGAGGGCGGCCTCTAGGCCAGGTAATGTTCCTGCATGAAGACCTCAGTTCCTCTTGTACCATATTTAAACTGGGAGTGTGGCGTACAACACTTTAAGATATTCTGTGGAAGGAAAAAGGGACATAACTAGAGATGTTAATGGGTTTCCTCTTGTGAGCCAGTTCTAACCAGCTGGTATGACTTACCAGAACCTGGGGCTGAGAAAGATTCTGAGGCTAAGGGCAGCCGGTGGGAAGATCACTGTGATCCACATCCAGCGAGCTTTGGTGGAAAGACTTTTGAGTCCCTGTATGGAAGGACCACTTTCTAACAAGACCAGGCTGCCAAGGAGCCTAACTGTTGAGACAGGGACAATGGGTGTAGTCAGAGTAGGGTGAGGGCCTCTGGAAAAAGCAAGGCAGGATATTTGCAGTCAGAGGAATGTAACTACATGCAAGAACCCCCCCCCCCCACCCAAACTCTGTTAAATCTTCAGCTCTAGAGTCGTTCTTCAGTGAGATCAGTTGGTGTACCGCAGAAGAGTAGCACATGTTTATTTTATGCTATTTATAATCATGTATAAGATTCACTTTAACATGCTAAAAGGCCCAGGACTATGTGCTATCTTTCCTCCTTCAGATCTAATGAGGTGATTCTGCAAACTAGGCAAAACTAATTTAGCACACAAGCCCAGCCATAACACAGTAAAAGGCAAGAAGGATTCCACCTTAAAGATAAGATTGCACTTAACTTACTCTTTAGCAAACAATGCCTCAGCCCACCTTGGGGTCAAGCTGAGCAGTTGGCCTTGTTTCATACGCCCCCAGACCAACATGCTGGTATCTCAGGGAAAAATCAACAGAGCAGGAGGTTACTTTTATCAACTTACTTGCAAATATCCTAAGACAGCTTAATAAGTCCACTCCCCTAAGCTTTTTTCATGTTCTCGAAAAATCCTCATCTGCCTATAAAACCCACTAAACAACGCACCACCACGGTCTCTCCTGTCCCCTCTGGCATGAGCTGGGAGCTCTGTCCTTTCACTTTATCACTAAATAGAAGCCTGTACCTTGGTCTCCTACCTGGAGTGTTTGTGAGGCTCATTTTTCGGCTTCGTGAACAAGAACCCCTGCATCACTGTGACGTGACTAACTCCCAGCCCCACCGCCACAGGACAGCGTCCATAAATCAAGAATTTTCCGGCTCAGTGGCAACCGTGCAGCGGTTAAGAAACCCTGAGTTAGCTGACCTAGCGAAAGGCAGAAGCCGCAAAGCCCCGGAGCTGGGGCGTTTGCAGGTGGGAACGCGGTGTGAGGTGCCTAGGTGGCCTGCGCAGGGCTCAGCTGGCCGAAACTGGGACGGGATGGTAACTGGGCCAGCATTCGCACCATACAGGGTCCAGGACAACACCCAGCGCCCCGGAGCGACCCCCCAGAAGCTCCATCCCTTACCTGCGAGCTAGAAGCCGACAACTACAACAGCAAGTCACCTCGGGCAGCG